>CAKOAT010992931.1:3152-129108 GCA_932364175.1 Eruca vesicaria subsp. sativa
CCTTACGACACGGTCGCTTTCTGAACCACGGCCGAAATGTCTCTCGTTTCGTCTCGATCCGACTTACCGTTCGAGTTTTACGATAAAAACCGTAAAACTTCGTTTTCTCGGAAAGAACTCGAGGAAATCGTATGAAACGGAAACGGTTAAACGAAACACCGAACATTGCCTAAACTATACGATTTATTCGAGATTTCTCGTTGAAATCATAAAAAAACGCGCTTTTAATAAAAAACGCTGAGTAAGTCGTAAAAAACGTTTTTTTTAATAAAAAGTCGAGTAAATCGTAAAACTTTGCGATTAACTCGGGAAATTTATTAAAAACGACGTCAGATCAGGAAACGATTCCGTAAAAGTCGGAAAACGGTTTTTATCGCAAAACGGTCCGGAAGGACCTAAAACGCGATAAAACCCATCTCGCGATTTCAACGGAATCAAACCCGCGGATTTGATAACGTTCTAGCGGTTTACTCGTAGAAAGAAAATGAAAGTCAAGTTTAAACATAAAAGGAAGATTTGAAGAGAAATAGAAGATTTCCGCAGAAGAAAAGGAAGGATCGAGAAGAATGGAAAGTTCCCGATTTAAGTCAAATCTGGGCGAAATGGAAAGATCGGATAGCCAAGATGAGGAGTATATAAAGAGGAGGTCCAGGGCAGAAGCATACACACGAAATTCAGAGCTCTCACCACCAAAAACTAGCATTTAGGAACTTTTCCGTTTTTCTGTTAGCGAGCTGCGTCTCAATTAGGGTTTTCGTTCTTAAGCCTTTTTCGGCTACTCTTTTGTACCAGTTCTACGCAGATTCGGAATAAGAAACTCTTTGCTCTCTTTGTTTTTCGTTTATTCTCGTTTTAATTCTAAGTTATCGTTTTCTTATTTTCGTTGTGCGGTTCTCGAAGATAGCCGGTTCCTCTGGAAACTTAGGGTTTTTCCCGAAGTTTCCTTATTTACGATTTATTTGACAGTAGGGTGAAATCGACTCCCACAGTGTTGAGTAGAGGAGATCTCTCGAACTCGCCTCTGTCTAGACGCACACCAATGTTGCAGTCTCTCACTGGAATGCCAAGTGCAGCCTTTGAAGGTATTGGGACAAATTGTGTTTAAGTATGGTTGTTGAGATAAGTTATCTTGTTAGTTAATCTTGTACTGATTCATTCCAGTCCTAAGTATGGCTGTATGTCCTCAAATCATTGTATTTAGCAACACTTGTTTTGTGTGCTTTTCAGATACTGCGGAAGCTTGATGAAGGTGAAAGCTTGATGAAGGTGGAGGCAGCATACAGACTTTGAGGAAGGTGGAAGAGACAGATGAACCTTAATGAAGGTTAAAGAGAAACAAGGAGCTTGAGGAAGACGGCAGCTGAGTTTAGTGTTAATTAGGTTTTTGTTTAATGTGTTTGAATTAGTTTTTGTTTATATGTACTAGTTTAGTTTTATAAATTTGATTTTATTTGTCAACTGATTTTAATTTATTTTCAAAATAAAAATATTAAATTAAATTTGTAAATGAAACAATTATATTTTAAAAATACAATGAAAAATTCAAATATTGCTATTGATAGAACATTATATTAGTAGTTAAAATATGCTATAGTAAAATTTAAAAACTGCTATAGTAAAAATGTTATAATAAAATTTTAAAGATGCTACTAAAAAAATTACAATTGCATAAACGAAACCGCTATTACTAAAATAATATCAATAGCGGATAACAAACCCGTTATCTAATGGACCAGACCTATTATCGCGAGCGATATTGGAGCGCTTTCTACAACGCTATGATATCGTATGATAGCGCTTTACGGGTGCTATTAAAACCCTTATTTCTTGTAGTGATTGTTTCGTAGCAGTTGAGAGGATTCAGTTTCATTTACCTGGAAAACAGATTATTGTTTTCAAAGATGATGACATGACACATATGAAGAGATTAAAAACCGCGTTCTGATTGAAGATACCATGTTTTTGGGCTGGTTTGAATTAAATAAGGTAAACGCTTTTGCTCGGACACTCACTCTAGCTGAAATTCCAATTTGGTTTCTCTAGAATAAAAAACAACGCAATTTTACTGATAGAAAAAGAGGATTCGGTATTGGTAGAATCAACTACGCCCCAAGAAAATTGAACAAGTGTTTTATATGCATGTCCTCTTGAATAGTGTAAGAGGTTGCACATGTTACGAGGATATTAAAACGTACACAAACGTTGAGTATTCGTCCTACAAAAAGACATGCTTTGCTCAAGGTTTATTAGAAGACGATCAGAAAGACATTGATGATATTGTGAGGACAAGTTTTTCAGGTTCAGCGTCATATTTGCGTCAATGTTTTGTGATCATGCTCATGTTCGATAGTCTTTCGAAGCCAGAAGTTGTTTGGGAAAACGTTTGGGAATTATTATCTGAAGATGTTGAGTATCATCGAAGAAAGCTATTAAATAGACTAGGTATGTTTACTCGCCAATAATACACTCTAATAAATTTTGTAAAGTATAGTTAATATTAATCCGAGGCATGAAATATTTATAGATTTATATTTGAGTGAAGAGGAGATAAAACAGCTAACTCTTCACGAGATTGAGAAAATTTTGAAGAGGAACCGTACTTCTTTAGAGGCATGGGAATCTATGCCAAAGCCAATAGATGATTTTGCACTGCAGGAGAATGTTTTGATAATGGACGAGCTTGGATATGACAAAGAGCAGTTAAAAGCTGATAACGATCTTGATTTTGAAAAAATGACAGACGAGTAGAGAAAGATATATGATGAGGTTCTTAGTGATGTCTTAGAAAATAGAGGAGGTGTATTTTTTGTCTATGGGTTTGGTGGAATTGGGAAAACATTTTTGTGGAGATTGTTGTCTGCTGCGATTAGATTCTGAGGAGAAGTCTGTTTGAATGTTGCATCAAGTGGGATAGCTTCTTTGCTACTACCAGGGGGAAGGACAGCACATTCTAAATTTGGGATACCAATTAATCCAGATCAGTTTTCTACTTGCACACTAACTCACGTATCAGACCAAGCGAATTTGATTAAAGCAGCTTCTCTGATTATTTGGGACGAAGCCCCGATGATGAGCAAGCATTTTTTTGAATCATTGGATAGGAGTATGGCTGACATTACTGGGAATATTGACAATTTGTCTTTTGGTGGCAAAGTTGTTGTCTTAGAAAGAGATTTTAGACAGGTTTTGCATGTAATTCATGGAGCTGGAAGAGCTGAAATTGTTTTGAAATCTTTAAGTTCATCTTATCTTTGGAAGTATGTCAAAGTGTTGAAGCTAAGAAAAAATATGAGGTTGATGTCTAACGATTTATCTCCTGAAGAAGCTAGAGATTTGGAAGAGTTTTCACAAGTGATATTAGATGTTGGAGATGGAAACATAGGTGACAACAATGATGGCGAGGCTTTAATTGATATTCCTGAAGAGTTTCTTATTCTTGATGCAAGAGATTCGATTGAGATTATAAGCCAAGTCGTGTATGGTGATGTTGTTTCTTTACAGCAGAATAAAGAACCTAAGTTTTTCCAAGAGAGAGCAATACTATGTCCAACTAACCAGGATATCGAGAAGATTAATCAACACATGTTGGATAAACTCGATGGTTAGTTATTAAGGTTATCAACAAATTTATATGTTGACCTGTTTATCATAACAAAATCTATTTATGATTATTGTACATTCATATATCAAGTTAACATAATTATTTTTTATAAATATTTCAGGTGAGGAAATGATCTTCATAAGTTCTGATACGATAGATGCTTCAGATAAATTTTCAGTTAAAAATCAAGCTCTTACTCCAGATTTCTTAAATACCATAAAAGTCTCAGGTTTGCCAAACCATATTCTTCGCTTAAAGATTGGTTGTCCTATTATGTTGCTCAGAAACATAGATCCCACTGGTGGATTAATGAATGGGACTCGACTTCAGGTTACAGAGATGTACCCTAACATTATAAAGAAAAAAATTATTACAGGAGATAAGGATAAGGTTGGTCGAGTAGTTCTTATTCCTAGGCTTGCTATTATCCATTATAACAAGAAGTTACCTTTCAAGATGAGGAGGAGGCAACTTCCTATATTAATTATGTGAAGCCTTTAGACCCATGAATAGATCAATATTTTTATTTCCTATCTATATAAGACTCTTTGATTGTCTACAATAACCATAATATCTTTTCATCTTCCTCTCTCTCATCGGATAACAATATTTTCTTTCTTTGTTCTTTTCATCCTTTTGCAAATAAGACATGTTGTTCTATTGTTAGATCTGTTCTTGCTTAGTCTATTTAGAATCTATGGTTAGAGTAAACATTCGCTAGGTTCTTTGTTCGTATTTTATTGAATATTGTCATTCTAGGTTAGATTTTTAGTTACAGTTTTATTTTTGATTCTCTGATTGTTTTATAAATTGTGTTAAATTTTGAGGATCTAACTATAGAAGATATTTTGGGGTAAATATATATTTTATGTGAATTTATGTTAGATCTTACATCTACATAATAAATATTTGGGGTTTATTATATTTCCATATTTGTTATATTTGTTTCCTAAAATTTATATTTTTCTTCTTGAACATTGAGAAGTATCTCAATGGTAGGTAACAAGGATCTAAAGATGAAAGGTCACATGAACGAGGATGAAGGGGAAACGTTGAAGGAGGCTTACAAGAGGCGCATGTTCGAGACCATGCAGCGTTATCGCGCTATGCTCTTGATGTACCGTGATCAGGATAAAACCATTGAAGCAAGGCATCAGGAGGAACTCAATAAGGTTCGCATTGCTTCGAAACTGGAGTTCCTCGAAGAACGTGAAGTCTTTTTTACATGTACCATGAGAAGAAGATGGCAGAGTTCGAGCTGGTTCTTGCCGAATGCAAGCTTCAAGATGTTAAGGTCCCTACTATCGTTTGGTTCAAGTTGGGTGAGCCAATGATGTATGACTGAACATCTAACCATTCTCAATTTTAAGTTTTTAAGTTTATGTTTAATCTATTTTTTTAATTTGATCCCTAACTACCGGTTGTTTACAACCGGTTTTGTTATATTAAAAACTTTTTAAATAATGTTTAATATTTTAATATTATATGTTTAGTATCTACTCTTATTTGTTTATTTATTACATGATTTACTCATATTTTAGGCGTTTTAGGATTATTTTTGTTTAAAAATAATGATTTTAGTTATGTTTAGTATTATTAGCTTTAATACTATAGATTCTGCTGTTTTCTAGAAGTTTAATAATTAGATATTGAATATATCTTTTCTCTTAATTAAATAACTATTAGATATTTGAACTTTATCTTTTTCTTATTTAATCTTATTTTTAGAATTTTGTTTGTTATGATTTTGTTTTGACAATTCTGAAATGTACTTCTGATATGATTGACATATATCTCATCTTCCAAAACGATTCTTTTATAAAGTTGTTTCAAAGATGTTCTTTCCAAGACGTAATGATTTGACATTTTGGTCATGTTATCCATATTTTTAGATAAAGATTTCGCATACTTATTGAGTTTATCCATGTCAAACAATCATTACTCTTTTTGAATTCTTTGCTACATGCAAAAATCTGATTATCATATTTATTGGATTTAAGTACAAATTTGCAATACAATTTTGGGTCTTTTTAATAGTATTGATTTTCAACACTACTATGGGCTATGGACCCATCCAATTTTTGTTTCAATCTAATATGTGTCTTAATTCTTTATACTCTCACAACACTTAATTTTCTGATTCTCGGTTCAACCACAAACTGACTCGGTTATACAAAACTCAATGAAAAGACCCTACCAAAAGGTTAAATATGTATCAAATTTTACATATAAAACTATCATATAATACAAATCAAACTATTTGATACATTTTGTTACAAACAAAACAAAATCCGCGCTTTTTAAGCGCGGATCAAAATCTAGTTTTCAGGAATTAGATGATTGTTCAAAGAAGGTACTTTTTAACTCTAAGAAAAAATCAGCAATCAATCTTTACCGATTCACTTTTGGAAGCATAAACAATGGCCATGCTATTAGTCGTTAAACAAATGAACACTCTCAAGTACAATAATGTGGTCTTTCTAGGAAATTGTAGAACTCATCAAGAGCCTGAACTTCCATCTAAGCAGAAGGGATGGAAGCAATCGTCTAACATAAATTGAGCAATAGTCATTCTCTAAGATATTTTGAAGCTATCTAAGACCAACATTTGTTTCTACAGATATGTATGTAGAGCATTTGTTCATCATGTTGATCAGCTAGCGAAGAAAGCTGAGATTAGTGATTAAAACTGCGTAATCACCTATCACATTTAGCTTGTCTTCTATGTATTTTAATTTTATTATTAATAGGATATTGTTGACATAAAATAATATTTAAAATTATGAATAAAATGAAATTATATTTTGACTCGCAACTGGTCTTGCCCCTAAAAATATTTGAGCCTGTGCTATGCTCAAAGTTTTTCTTGGTCGGTTGGTGTCTGCGTATGATGGAAGGAGTCTTTGGTGGTATGCACTCGGATCAGTCTTAGTATTTTAGTTCGTTTTATCCTGTGATTGATTTAGTTTTGTTCTATGTGATTAAGCAAGAAAAAGAACACTGAGAGTTTGTTAACCCGAACTTTGTTTCCTACTATCCGGGGAGAGAATCAAAACTCTCATGCTTTGGCTATGATCAACCCAAGACAAATAGTGACTGATCTCTTCTGATCTTTGCAGGTATTACAAGAACCTATACAAGATGTATACCGGAGAAGATTACCACACGAAAATGACTCGCTATCAACCTCTAAGTCCTCCGATGACGAGAACTAGCGATCTTGAACATGAGAAAGTGCAATGATCACAAGAGTTGTGATCATGTCTGGATCTCTCTATCTCGATATTTTTCTTTCTCCTTCCTCTGTGTGTAATCTCTCTCTCTCTCTACTCTGCTTCTTCTGTTACTCGCTTCTCTCTCTCTAGCTCGAGTGAAAAAGACGATCTCTAACGGCCAATGGGTCTTACTTGTAACAGACATAAAACGCTACCACTTTCAGTTTAAGTATACTTTATGATAATACTCAGACCTTAAACGGATTTACCTAAGAGTTATTCTTAGGTTCACCCCCTAGGATGGTGTTATTTCATATTTGATATATTTTCTAAAATGAAATAAAATCTTGTTAAGTTATATTATGTTTTTAAAATAAAAATAATAATATTAAAAAAATGAAAAAAATATTTAATACTAAAACACTAAACCCTAAACACTAATCCTAAACCCTAAACCCTAATACTAAACCCTAAACCCTAATCCTAGACCCTAAACCCTTGGATAAATCATAAACCCTTTGGAAAAATCTTAACCCTTGGGTAAATTAATACTAACCAATTATACTGTTTTTATTTATTTATTTTTTTATTTTAAAACATGTTTTTATTTTAAAGGTATATTAAAATATTTTTTTTTAAATTGTTTTTTGCAATTATTACTGTTTTATTTTATTTTTATCTTTTATTTTAAAATATAATATAATGTTAAAATATATTTTTAAAGATTTTTTTCCGTTTTCTGTAAACATTATTATTCTTATTTATTTTTTTCTAATTTTATTTTTAAAACATAATATAACTTGACAAGATTTTGTTTCCTTTTTTAAAGATATCAAATATGAAATAACACCATCCTATTGGTTGGTGAACCTAGGGTGAACCTAAGAATAAGTATTTACCTAATCCTCATTGGGAAAATTGTCATTTAAATCACGAACTTTTAAATTTGGTTGAAAAAAAGCATGAATTTTGCCTTAGACCATTTAAAACACCAACTTAGTTTGAATAACCATTTTAAACCTCAATTTAGTTTGACTAAATCAAATTAGACACGACGTTAACTCGAGTAACAGATTGATTAGACGGGGTTAGTCGCCGTCTCTAATATGCCGTTAAGTTAAAATGGCGTCGTTTTAAAAAATTTAAAAATATTGCATCAAAGGGAATTGAACCCGTGACCAAAGAAATGCTTGTTCCAACACAGAACCACTAGGCCACTCACACTTTACTTAATACAAATGAAGACTAATAAGTATTATTATAAAACCTCCAAATCATTTTCTCCAACCCTATATCCCTAAATGATTTTATAACTTTAAAATTAATAATAAATAATTAAAAAAATCGTCAAAATATTAGTAAAAATATTAAAACTTATAATAATTATTAAGTTATTTATAAGTAGTATTAAAGATATTTAATAACGAATTTTTTTAGTCATTAAGTATTATTGAATATCTAATTATTAATTATTAAGTATTTTTAATTATTGAAGAAAACTATTTAATTATTAAGTATTATTGAATAATTAATTATTAAATAATAACGAAAATTTTCAATCATTAAGTATTACTGAATAATTTATTAATTATTGAATTAAATTATTTAATTATTAGGTTATTTATAAATTTTTTAAGTTAATCCCTAAATGATTTTATAAAAATTAAAATTTATAAATAACTTAATAATTAAATAATTTAATTCAATAATTGATAAATTATTCAATAATACTTAATGATTGAAATTTTTTGTTATTATTTAATAATTAATTATTCAATAATACTTAATAATTAAATAATTTTATTCAATAATACTTAATGATTAAAAAAATCGTTATTTAATATTTTTAATACTACTTATAAATAACTTAATAATTATTATAAGTTTTAATATTTTTACGAATATTTTTATGATTTTTTAATTATTTATTATAAATATTAAAGTTTATAAAATCATTTAGGGATATAGGGTTGGAGAAAATGATTTGGAGGTTTTATAATAATACTGATTAGTCTTCTTTCATATTAAGTAAAGTGTGAGTGGGCTAGTGGTTCCGTGTTGGAACAAGTGTTCATTTGGTCACGGGTTTGATCATCTGTTGATGCAATATTTTTAAATTTTTTAAAACGACGCCGTTTTGATTTAACGGCAGATTAGAGACGGCGACTAACTCCGTCTAATCAATCCGTTATCTGAGTTAACGTCGTGTCTAATTTGGTTTAGTCAAACTAAATTGAGGTTTAAAATGGCTATTCAAACTAAGTTAGTGTTTTAAATGGTCCAAGGCAAAGTTCATGTTTTTTTTCAACCAAATTTGAAAGTTCGTGATTTAAATGACAACTAGGATAAGACCCGCGTCTTGCGCGGGATGAATCTATTATTTTTATTATGTTTTTACAATGAAACAATAGTTCGGTTTCATTCGGATTAGAGGTATTCAATCCGGATATCGGGTTTCAGTTTGGCTAGATTTTTTGGTATTTCAATCATTAAAATATAACTACTATTCTAAATCTATATGTACTTCAGTTTGATTTNAACTAGGATAAGACCCGCGTCTTGCGCGGGATGAATCTATTATTTTTATTATGTTTTTACAATGAAACAATAGTTCGGTTTCATTCGGATTAGAGGTATTCAATCCGGATATCGGGTTTCAGTTTGGCTAGATTTTTTGGTATTTCAATCATTAAAATATAACTACTATTCTAAATCTATATGTACTTCAGTTTGATTTGGTTTATATACCATCGGTTTTCAGTTTATTCAATTTTATACCAAAAAAACATAATAGTTTAGTTTGAGTTCATATTATATATTATAAAAATATATAATATGATCATATTTAGAGTCATATTGTCACAGAGTCATTTATTAAAAAATATTATATATTTAAATAAAAGAATAAAAAACAAAAAAGGCTTCTATCATCTAATAAAATGATCAAATCTAGAATTAATATCAAAACACTGAATTTTGAAAAAAAAAAACAGAAGCATGAAAGAAAAGTGTTTATATTCTTCCATATTTAGTGTTCATCAAACTAATGTCTTCGATTGAACACAACTCTGTTTGTTTAAAGATAAAAAAAAGTTGTAAAGAATTTCAAATAATTTGTTGTCCATCAAATTTATAATCTTTACTTCAATTTAGTTACTGTTAAAAAAACAAAAGATCAAAATAAGAAGTCGTAGTTGTAATAACTTGTTAGCTATTTACAAATTATAATTATAGTTCAACTCATGTTACAAATAGATATTCATGCGTCGTTATAAATATATACATATTTACATGTTTCAGTTCAATCGATTATAAATCAAACCATATCCAAATCCTATGGATTTTATAAAATCACATTCATTCGGTTTGTATGGTATATACCAAAAATAACCATATTATCGATTGTTAATATCTTTTAAAATATAAAATTAAAAAAAGAACTAAGATATTTAAATCATTGATAACAAAAAAGTTCAATGTGAAAAATTTAATAAGTTTATAATTTATAAATGTTCTTGAAAATTTATTGAAAATTTTGAAATTAAAATATTTATGTAATCTTATATGGTATATAGTTTAATCTGTATATATATTTGTTTTATTATTATATGATACTTTTTACTTATATGGTTTTAAAATCATGTATATCTTTTTATAATAAAATGTTAAACTATTGATCATTAATTTTTAACATAATAATTTTAATAGTTTAGTTATTTATTCTCGTTTCTTAAAATTCAAAATATAACCTATACGAAAAAATCTAAAGTTTAATTTTATAGCTAATTTGATTGTTTAATTTATTTTNAGAAAAATGATGGAGGATATATAAACTGTTATCAAATATTTATTATTAGAATCATTAAGTGTAATATATATATATTAGTCATTTATGGTAATTCGGTAGGTTTTATTTATGGAAATAAAATAAAATAGTAATTATATCTTAGGGAACAATCATTAATTGTCATATATATATTTGTCATTTATGGTAATTCCGTAAGTTTATTTATGGAAATAAAATAATATATCATATCATTATATTATATAGTTTGACTAACTAATGTATCTAGCAACCTATAAAAATCCAATGTGGACTTACTTATTTTTCAATTGAATCTAATTGACTATCTAATTGAATGACACCTATGCATTGAGGCCTCTTTTAATTAATACAAAATTGAGGTTACATCTTTTCAAATGTTCCTCAATTAATATATAGGGGATTTTCCCAATCCTCATTGAACGTGTATATGCCCAAATTAACTGGCTATAATACGACCAAGTCGTATTGACTCGATCACAGCTTGCGGAAGAGTTGATGAAATTTGAGTCATCACTTACGGAAATTCCTCGTGAAATTCCGAAGGCAGACAGGTGTTGATGATAAACTCTTAAAGCAATGTGTTAGGAAATTAATGTAACTCTCTTTCACGACGTTGATTGTTGGGCCGATTTTGTACCACATCGATCTCTTCCTTACTTACGGGCTTTACAAAAAGTTGACCCAAAATATAAGGAAGGGAGCCTAAAGCATCGGCTCAAGTGGAGACCAGTAACCATGCGTTATCGTAATACGATAAGATAAGATAACATTTCTACCACGTGGCATTTTCATTATGGTCAAGTATCGATAAGGGTATCAACACCGTTCATTAATCCTGTGGCTGTTAACGACGATATCATGAAATATCTATAAGGGTTCCTCACTCTATATAGATGACCGAAGCAATAGACTAACAGTAAGAGTTAAGAGAACGAAGTAGTCATGGCTTACTCTATGCTCTCCTCCGCCGCTGTAGTTACCTCACCGGCTCAAGCCAACATGGTCGCTCCATTTACCGGCTTGAAGTCAGCCGCTGCATTCCCAGTCACCCGCAAGGCCAACAACGACATTACTTCCATCGTTAGCAACGGAGGAAGAGTTAGCTGCATGAAGGTAATTGTCACTAGAGAAGCTGGAGTTAAGCTTGTCTTTTATTAAACGCAACTGGTACATTCGAACAGAATCATATTCCAATATATATGTATATACACGTAGGATCGTTAAAAGGTCTAACAGAATATACGAAAGTCTTTTTCAAAAAAAAAGAATATGCGAAAGTGAACTAATATTCGGTAACTGGTAATACGATTTGTAGGTGTGGCCACCAATTGGAAAGAAGAAGTTTGAGACCCTCTCTTACCTTCCTGACCTTACCGATGTTGAATTGGCTAAGGAAGTTGACTACCTTCTCCGCAACAAGTGGATTCCTTGTGTTGAATTCGAGTTGGAGGTAATTAAAAACATTAGTTTTGTTTTCTTGGATCTAAACATCTTTTATTACACAATGTCAATCCTAATTTTGATTGGAATTCTCATGTGTGTATAGCACGGATTTGTGTACCGTGAGCACGGAAGCACACCCGGTTACTACGATGGCCGTTACTGGACAATGTGGAAGCTTCCCTTGTTCGGATGCACCGACTCTGCTCAAGTGTTGAAGGAAGTCCAAGAGTGCAAAAAGGAGTACCCTAATGCCTTCATCAGAATCATCGGATTTGACAACACCCGTCAAGTCCAGTGCATCAGTTTCATCGCCTACAAGCCACCAAGCTTCACCGATGCTTAATTCGCTTTCATATAATAATAATATCTTCTCACTTCGTTTCCAATAAGTCTGTTTCCTTTTTTTTTTCTCTTTGGATTTCTGTTTATGAGACTTTATATATCGGATTGTAAAATGTCTGATTTATGAACATGTAATTTCTATATTGCTTCTTCTTCTTGGTTACTTTCAGATGGCTATTAGGTTTCCAATTAACTGGGACAAGAACCACAGTCAAATTAACTGTACAAAACCGGTTAGATAATTAAGGTTAGTGGTAATATTTTTTTAGATTAGGAAAACATTACTACCTAGGAAAGAATAAGTCATACGGAGTTAATTAGTTCATCATAGATTCAAATAACAATCATTTTATGGTCATATTCACAGATTTCAGGCAAATAGTAGTCATCATTTGATGTTTCACACTTGGTGCATTATCATTGCAAGTAAGATACATATAGATATGGATCTCTATTTTTTATTCTTTTATAACTGTTTTGAAAAATTAACTAAATTTCAACTTATCAAAGTGATTTCCTAGAAAATGTTATGCATGTGAATATCACTCACACGCATAGTTAATCCCTGGAAAAAAAGGATAACACACTTGAAATCTATGATAGACACGTTTGTGGACGCACCATACCTAAGATAGGCATGATGATAACAGTGGAGATTTCCTTCTATAAAATTTCTTTTACGTCTAAAGAAATTCAATCATTTTCGAAATATGACAGTTATGACAGGCGTTGGAGTTTAAATAGGAAAAATACCGTAAAAGAAAGCTCTACATAATTAAAGTAGTAGAAACATATCAACTACACCACGGCAATCATCATCTTTTGTTTTCAAACAAATTTATGAGCCTTGAGCCATCTAGGAGCCCCTTGATACTCACATATGAAGATAGACAAGATCTTTCAGTACACTTCAGGCAATTTCAAACGCTCTTTTGGTTTATTGAGATCTTTGATGATGTCAAGTGATGTAGAATCAAAGATCATATTTAGACTTCTCATACTTTCAAGAGTTCATTTCCAGCTTTTAATTTTGGTAAAAAAACAGAGAGCTTACCTGTGAATAAGACCAGCGACTATGATGGAGGACATGACCAGTAGCACCCATGATTCTCCTGTTAATTGTTTGGAATCTGGCCTGGAGAACCCTATATTGCATTTGACCTGGTTTATATCTAGTGGCATCTATGTAATTTACATTCTAGTTCTAAACTTTAATATAAATTAATTAATCGTAAAATTTTATATTGATAAATACTACATACACATTAATAATACAAAAGAAAAAAATTATTATTCATATATATATATATATATATAAATATTTATATTTTAGATAAATTAATTTAAATTTTAACATATTTATGTATTTTATGTACAGTAATAACATATATGTAAAATATGTTCGAATATTTGGTCAAAATATATTTTATAAATGTTAAAATGATACAAACATTAATATTAATACAAGTATATGTAAATAAAGACTAAAAGGAACAATAAATAGTGTTTTGTGGCAAATAGTACGTGGAACATTAAATTTGAGGTTTCATTATTTATATCTTGAAAATTTCAAGATTTTATTGTTCATTTTAGTCTTTATTTACATATATACTTTAGTGGTTGTTCTGTTCTGGTCTGTTTACCCAAACGACTTCAAAATTAAGCAATAAAATAACTTTTTGATGCCAAAAAGAAAACAAGTAGTAAAAAGTAATAACAAACCTCACGTTTCTAAAATATGTAATTTCATATATATTACACTATATTAAATTTTAATCATAAATATACTATTTTCTAAATAATTATCTCTCATAATTTTAAATTAATAAAAATGTAAGAAATAACATTGATTTTTATAAAAATATTTATCCTTACTAACTAATAGAAATAGAAAAAAATCAAATGCATATTTCGAAAAACTATCTTTTAGAAAATAAATATTTATTTTTATATCAAAATTAATATGCAAATGTCAACCATAAAACTGGGGACAACAACTTTTATTACTGGTTTGGAGTTGTATATCTTTTTCAGTGTTTTTACGCCCGATCCGGACTCATGGTCAGACCGCCAAACCCCAATGACACGCTAAATAATGCGATTTAGATTTTTAAAATATCCGCTTATAAAAATTTGATAAAATTCGCTAAAACTCTTAAAACATGCAACCAGGCTACTAGTTCTATTGAATAATTTGTATTTAGTTTTTTCTTAGTTCTTAACTGAGTTATTAAATATGTTTTGTATTTCAAATAATTTGTTGGGTTTTCATTTAACTTTTGAATTCTCGTGAAATTTATAGTTTTCCTTGCTATCACATATACTCTATCTATATCTCCTTCAATTTTCTTTTTAAAAAATTTCTGATTTTGTTTATGGTGAATATCATTTGTTTCAGCCTTCTATGTTCTTATTTCTTCATATATAAACTGTGTTTTTATTCTTTTCTTGAATCACATGATTTTATCTTGTTTTCTTGATTTTACATGTTTCTAAATAAATTATATTATGATGTGAATCAAATTCGCTGATCTTATCAACTTTTTAAAATCATTTGTAATATCGTGTAAACTATTTTCTTGTGATATTTAGATTTTGATAACATTCACTATCCCTACAGAAGAAAATATAGTGAACAATGATAGGTATCTAATGCTATGAGATTTAAGTTTTGCTTTGTTTTACTTTATGTCCCAACTCTTAATTTCTCACAAAGAAATTTTTTAATAATTTAATATATTAAAATATATTAATTGAAATAAAAATAAAATAAAATAAAAGAAAATAAAGAGACAAAATATATAAATATTTTTTCTATTTTTTTAAATGTCAATTTTCTCCTATATTTTTAATTGCTAAGATATAAATATATATTAATATTAACTAATTTATTCACCTGTGATTTGCTAGCGGTCAATCCAATAACTCGGTGACATGGAAAGTCGTCATGTTCAATGTCCGGATCGAGTTTAAAAACACTGTTCTTCTTGTTATCTGGATTCATCGCTGTGAGGCTGAAATGATTATTACTCAACATGTAAACCCTCTAATGATCAGATCCACCAAGTGGCTGACCATCCTTACCCGGCATGGATTATATACACCATGTGGACCGAAACAAACCATCTTACATAGTCAACAATTAAAACCAACTGACTTGTTAATCACTCACATTAGTCTATATTTGAATCACTAGTTTAAGACCCTCCGAATCAAAACTTATATTATAAGAAGAGTTTTGAGATCACCTTATAGATAACATTTCTTTTTTTGAACGGCACCTTATAGATAACATTACAACAAGATATTGGCCTACAATCTCTAGTCTCAGTGACATCTGTTTTTCGGTAGCAAAGCTAAGATCATAGATTTAATTCTTTTTGTAGAAATCTTATGATGAAGAAATCTGGACTGGAACTAAAAACTCTTACCCCAAAAAAATATCATATAGAGCACTGAATCCGTTTGGTCCCGGTGATTTGTTACTTGGCACAGAGAAGAGTACACCTTTAATTTCTTCCAGCGTAATCGGCCATGGCAAGAGCTGTGAATCATGTTCTGAGGTTCAGAAGGAAAGGATCTCTTGTAGATGCTCTACTTCAGTTCCATCAAAATCCTCTAGTCGGTGTTGGAGGAAATCACGAAAAAACACTCCACTTCCACCTTTGTTTCATTTTCACACTTGACCCGAGTTCCATCTTGACAACGAACTTCTGTGATACAGTTTATTGTTTGCCTGGTACTGTAGCTCTATGATATGTTCTGATCACACACTGTTAACCATGTAGTTCTGACCTTTATTTTAGAATTTCTCTTCCAATCCAGCCACTTATTTTCATTCTCAAAAGCTTCAGTTTCCATCTGCTGTGAGTGGTAGTAAATATTTGTCTGTTTTTTTTTTGACATAGATCATCATGTGCTTCACGTATTTCTTAACTAGATTACACATCATTTCTTTGGACAGATTCCTAAATAAAGGGGGGGGGGGTTAAGGAGAGTAGAATCTATGCATAGTTGGCTGATTTGAAAAGTTAAGAAAAAATTGTAAAGATCATCAAACAATCATCAAACCAATAACAATAGATTTTAGTTAGAATATTAGAATCCACTCATCAATTACAATAGAATCTGAGAATTTTTAACACACTATAAATTCATATCCTACTAAACCCTCCTAAAGGTTTCAGGGTTTTGAGTTTTTTTTTCCGTGAATCAGGCATGGACAATGTAGAGAGGAAGAACTGTTATGAATCTGCCCATAAATATTTTACCAAGGGCTAGAAATCTTCAAGTGCAGTGACTGCATTCAAAAATTCCAATGGTTTGTGTTTAGTATTGTTGGTGAGGTATCAAAATTTGAATGCTCATCCATGTCAAAAGATTCGTTGAAACCCCATATATCATCCATTATTTTGAACTAATGATTGAATAATTACGATGATCACAAATCCCTTCATAGCTCCCTCATGTCTTCTACTAAAATGGAAGCTTAAACGAATGAGAAAATATCTCCTCCTCTTCCATCGCGTCAAAATTCACTAAACAAGTGACAAGTTGACTACTCTTAAAGAAATAAGCATGCCTCACAAATGATATTCCATACAACCCACATCCTTCCTAAACGATTATGTTTATAGTTCGTTAGGATTTACCAATTTGGAAAAATAGGTTCCACCAATCTTGCAACTTTTGCTTCCTTCACTCTTGTTTCTATAAGAAAATCTATACCTCTCTTATAACCACATATTTATTCATTTTGTTTCATAGATTTCTTCAAGCCATAAACATTCTAAAAGAAGTCAGATATAGTCAATATTTATGGTTATACATATTCTGCTAGTCTCACTTGGTTTTGCATCCCTAGTGACCACAACATGAGATTTAAAGCTAACGTGTTGAGCTACCTTTGCAGATCGGATTGGTTTATTTGCCTTTCTTTCCAGACGTTATAGTATTGAAGTTTCATCAACCTTCTGTCATATATTTTTCCTCATCTACATCTTTTCTCCAGATTGTTTTGCTCACCTTTTTTCTCCTCCAATTCCTCAGGGGTGGTTGTCTAACCATCATCTCAGCTAACCATTAAACACGTGAGGGGGGAGATTATTGTCTGCGGATCTAGCTTCTTGTCAGCTGACCTTCTTACCCCGGTGAGATGTGCAATCAATTCCCTTCCTCTTTTTTATTAGTGAAATATTAATTATGATTCTTAAATGAAAAGAGTTATCAGTTAATGGATTTTTCATGATTCCTTATATTTATAATAAAGATCTTCAAATAAATTTATATAATTTTTAGAAATTTGTTACTGTTAAGAAATGGAAATAGTGGTTGGGCCATATCCGGGAAATGGACCAGCTCGTCCTAGATCAGTCCCACACGGCCAGCTTGTCTTTATCCATGCGGCCAAGCAGACTCGTCCTTATCCTCCTGGTGTTTATCTTTATATGTTGTAGTTATCCTAATCCAAATAAGATTAAGATTATCTCTTTACTTGTAATCCTTATCTACTTAGGTTTAGGATTATCTAGAGAGTTAAAGTCAGTTTATGTACCCATATATATGGGGTCGATATGCTTAATGAGAATACACAAGTTACAAGTTTACAAACCTTTTATTCTATAACACGTTATCAGCACGATAGCCCCTACCCTAAGAACTAAAAACCCGATCTCACCAAAACCCTAGCTCGTGTTCTCTCTTCCATACTTGGCCTGAATCTCTACCTCTGAAATTCAAATCTAAATTTCAGGTTTGTAGCTGCAGAAACCAGAGTCACCTTCAAATCCATCCGACCTCACTCTAGTCAGATTCAACCGTACGCCCTAAGGAAGTACAGTTAGAACCATTGAAGATTTGAGAAAAAAAAAGGAATGGATACATTTGTGGTGGACAGTGGAACCAGCCACACCATTTTGAGAGAAAAGATATTTTATAAGCCTTACTCATAAGGCCGGCAATGTCTCAACCATAGCAGGAATGGCCAGCCTTATTGAAGGCCACGGCCAAGCCCATATTCTATTGGTACTCATCTTGAAATATCAGATGCATTGTATTCACCAAGTTCTAATAGAAGCCTGTTGAGTTTCAAAGACATTAGATTGAATGGTTTCCATGTTGAAACAATGGGTGAAGGAAATAAAGAGTTCCTTCAGATTTATGAAATCACCCAAGGCAATAAGAGAGTCTTAGAGACTATACCTGCGTGTAGGACCGGTCTTTACTATGCCAAGACCAGTCTGGTTGAGGCCAATGTCGTGATGAACAATGAGTTCAAAGAACAATTCACTCTTTGGCATAACCGGTTAGGCCACCCCGGTTCAAACATGATGTGAAAACTCATAATAAATTCAAATGGGCACAGTTTGAAAACAAAAGAGTTATCCCTAAAGATCTCACATGTGATGAAGCATGCTCACAAGGGAAACTAATCACTAGGCCATCACCAGCAAAAGTGAATAAGGAAGTGATAAATTTTCTGGAAAGGATACAAGTAGATATATGTGGACCTATACACCCACCCTGTGGGACATTTAGATATTTTATGGTCCTAATTGATGCATCCACGAGATGGTCACATGTTTGTCTCCTATCCACATGCAATTTAGCTCTTGCAAGATTGCTAGCTCAGATCATAAGAATTAGAGCACACTTTCCAGACTTTCCTTTAAAGACTATACGTCTTGACAATGCTAGTGAGTTTACGTCCCACGCTGTTAATGACTATTGTATGTCTTTGGGAGTGAGTGTGGAACATAGTGTACCTCATTTACACACCCAGAATGGTCTGTCCGAGTCCTTTATTAAACGGATTCAGCTGATAGCCAGACCACTATTAATGAGATCCAAACTCCCGGTCTCAGCTTGGGGACATGCAGTTTTGCATGCTTCTGAATTGATTCGCATCAGGCCATCTAGTGAGCATATATACTCACCATCCCAGTTGTTAACGGGTCATGAGTCAGACATTTCCCATCTAAAAACGTTTGGATGTACCGTCTAAGTGCCTATAGCACCACCACAGAGAACAAAGATGGGACCTCAGAGGAGGATGTGAGTATATGTTGGATACGATTCCCCCAAAATAATAAAATACCTTGAGCCAACCACGGGTGATATATTTAAGGCCAGGTTTCCGGATTGTCATTCTGATGAATCCCAGTATCCAGCATTAGAGGGAGATAATGGTAAGCTGGATCAGTATATAAAGTGGAATCAAACATCCTTAACATGGCAAGATCCTCGGACACAATATTGTGATCTAGAACCAGAAAATAATACATTTGCAATAGCTAATCAGTTGCATGATTCCTTTGACCCAAATAGAGTGAGTAAGTCATATATACCAGCTGCCAATGCACCTATAAGAATTGATGTCCAAGAGAGAAAAATTCAAGTTGCTAATGAGTCTAGACAACAATTGAAACGTGGTAGACCAATAGGTTCAAAGGATAAGAACCCTCGGAAGTCCAAGATAGGTGCTGGATCCGTGGGCCATAAGGAAACCATCCAGGACATTAGTGGACCGGCCGTACCGGTTGTGCCGACCAGTTTGGTCGAGCCATGTGAGCCGGACGGGCCAAGCAGGCCGTACGAGCCAAGTGGGACGGACGGGCCGATAGTGCTATGACCTTCAGATTTTTAATAAGTCTGGCCATGAGAGAAGGTCTAGATCTAAGGCCAATGGATGTTGTAACAGCCTACTTGTATGGTCCACTGGATAATGATATATATATATATATATATATGAAAATCCCAGATGGTATTGAATTGAAAAACAAAGATAGTTCTCAAGAAAAACATTGTATCAGATTGAACAAGGCTCTTTATGGATTGAAAAAATCAGGTTGAATGTGGCACAACAGACTGAGTGAGTACCTTGTGAAAGAAGGATATAAAAACAACCAGATATGTCCTTGTATATTCATAAAGAAGTTCAATAAGGGCTTTGTAATCATTGCAGTCTATGTAGATGATTTAAATATCGTAGGAACCTCTGGAGAGATTTTCCAAACAATAGAATATCTAAAGAAAGAATTTGAAATGAAAGATCTTGGAAAAACAAAGTTTTGTTTGGGTTTACAACTTGAGTATATGAAAGATGGAATCCTTGTACATCAAATGGCATGTACAGAAAATGTACTAAAGAAGTTTAATATGGACATATCTCACCCATTAAGCAGCCCCATGGTCATGAGAAGCCTAGAACCAGATACTGATCTGTTTGGTCCAAAGAAGGACGATGAAGAGGTCATTGGTCCCGAAATGCCATATCTCAGTGCCATAGGAGCTCTGATGTACTTGGCCTGTCACAGTAGGCCAGATATCAGCTTTGCCGTGAACTTGTTATCAAGATTCAGCTCTTGTCTGACCCAAAGGCACTGGAACGGGATAAAACATATACTTTGTTATTTACAAGGGACGAAGGATTTGGGTTTATTATACACTAACCAAACTAAGGATGGGTTTAGTTTGTTTTGCTGATGCAGGTTACTTATCAAATCTTCATTGTGGTAGATCTCAGACTGGTTATGTCTACACATATGGTGGAACAGCAATTGCTTGGCGTTCCATGAAGCATACCATGACGGCCACTTCATCCAACCATGCGGAGATCCTGGCCATACATGAGGCCAGCCGTGAAAGTGTATGGATCAAGGCCATGACCAACCATATCCGGACCACATGTGGTATGACCAAAGAGAAAGAGCCACCACTCGTGATTTATGAACACAATGCGGCCTGCATAGCTCAGCTCAAAGATGGTTACATAAAAGGCGACAAGACTAGGCACATATTTCCTAAGTTCTTCTTCACACATGATCTTCAGAAGGCTGGCGAGGTTCAAGTCTTGCAAGTACATTCAAGTGAGAATTCAGCTGATCTCTTCACCAAGTCATTGCCAACCTCGACCTTCAGGAAGCTAATCCATAAGATTGGGAAGTCAGCTGAATGACCTTCAGTGATGCATTCGTCAGGGGGAGATTCATGTGTTGTGCTCTTTTTTCTTGTCCTTGGTTTCCTCTTTTTACCACATAGGGTTTTGGGGTTTTCCAGGAGAGGTTTTAATGAGGCAACATCAAAAGCATGAAATGAACCTTGACCGGATATATCAACCAAGGGGGAGTGTTAAGAAATTGAAATGGTGGTTGGGCCATATATATGAAATGGACCAACTCGTCCTAGATCAATCCCACACGGCCAGCTTGTCCTTATCCATGCGGCCAAGCAAACTCGTCCTTATCCTCTTGGTGTTTATCTTTAAATGTTGTAGTTATCCTCATCCATAGGATTAGGATTATCTCTTTACTTGTAATCGTTATCTACTTAGGTTTAGGATTATCTAAAGAGTTAAAGTCGGTTTATGTACCCATATATATATGGGGTCGATATGCTTAATGAGAATACACAAGTTACAAGTTTATGAACTTTCTATTCCATAGTTAGAAGAGTTTTTCTGCATTTAAAGACAAATAAATTTTATCAAAAGGTTTGAAGATCCAAAATGTTCCCACATCCAAAATGGAAACTCTTAGTGTAGGAACATTTTTTGGATCAAAAGGTATTAACATTAACTCGTCCAGTTTAATAATCCAATAAACTGAAGACTAAAATCTCCATTTCCTTAATTTACATAATCTGCGTTTTTTTTTATTAGGGGCTAAACCCAACCCTTGTGCCAAAAAGAGAGAGGCTAAACCGAACCCAAACAAAGGAGGAACATCTAGCAAGTATGCGAACATGGGTTCTGGGCTTTAGGTAATAGTTTATAGACTCTTTAAGGTTCGAATATCCAAATGTTTGTTGGATCTGGATTCGGAGATCCTATATCCCTAGTGCTAGAAGAGCCGGCCCGGAACAAAATATAAAACAAGGGCGGTCTCTTGCTTGTAGTCTACAAAGAAAAAATTCCGGAGAGAGAGAGAATAGCGGTTCTGAATCTAAGCTATGTCGGATCCTTACGAGAGGGTGAAGGGTGGAAGGTTAGCGTTTAAAGGAGGCGATCTAGCCAAGATCAAGAAGAATAAGAAGCCAAAGAAGAAGAAGGAAAAGCTCGACGGCGCCAGTGTGGAAAAGATGGCTCCCGACGGTGCAGCCACTTCCTCTGCCCCAGATGTTAAAGACGATCTCTACTCTATCGACGCCGCGAAGAAGAGGAAGTACGATGAGCTTTTCCCCGTGGAGGCAAAGAAGTTCGGTTACGTTCCCAAATCAAACTTCGATTCGGTGGCAGAGGCTCTCGACGATCGAGTCAAGAAGAAGGCCGACCGCTACTGTAAATAGAATCTTATGCATCTCCTTTGTTGAATCTACTGAACTTTATTTGGGTTTCGGTACTCTATCGTAAGCTATTTGGCAGATAATTGCATTGAATCTATTCTATTTTCTTCTGTTTGAAACTGGTTAATTTGAAATCAAAAGTACTGGTATTTGGTATTTTCTTTTGAATTGCAGATAACAGATGGGACAATATGTTCGTGGCATATGTATAAAAATGTGTGAAATCTCTCTAGGTTTTGCGAGTAAATATTGTAGCTTCTGTGTATTTCAAACCAGTCATATATTTGTTTCAGAAGCTACTTGATCCAGTTTTAGTGTTATGGTTGAATAATCCATTTGTTGTAAATGGTTTTGCTCAATGCATTTGCTTCCCTCTGGTAATGGTTGAGTCCAAGTAGCTTAAAGGATATTACAGTGAGGCCATTGCGACTGAACTGCAGGAAGAATCAGAGAGATAAGTTCAGTTTATTTAAGGTTACTGTCTTTCTCCTTCAATTAATTTCAGTTTAGTTAAGGTTACTATCATATCTCAGAAGAAAACATTGTTACCCACCCCTAGCATGAAAGTAAAACGTTTATTATTTTTTCACAGCTTCTATACATATGTTCTTAGCAAATGATAGACACTTTATATCTCTCGTGTTCCCCCCTGAACTATTAAGGTTTAGCTCCTGTTACCTCGAGTGTTCCTCTGTGCTGTTTCTTCTGGACTAACCCTCTGATACCTTCCTCTAAAAGGCCCAATGTTCCAGAGTTGCACCCACCTAGAACGCCTTCTTTCAGGTATCCCTTCTCTAACAGAATCGCCCCTTTCCTGAGAATCTGTACTAGTGGTGTTGACCGAAGGCAGATCACGGCGGCAAATTGGGCATGAATTGTGAAGCCTTAGCCATGGAGTTATACAGTTTTTATGGTAAATATGTTTACATGGTAGTTCGGTAGCTTCCCCGCCAACAGTGAAGTCTTCCATGCACACTGTGCATTGGGATGTGTCATTGGTTAGATGTTTCGATGTAATCTTTACGGTTGGTAGCGCATCAATGGTGGGTTCTGGTGCAGGTGGTGGTCCAGGCCTATCGTCTTGTGTTAGCTGTTCGATCAGCTGTTCTAAGCCTGATCCTCCAGTAAAGAAATCATGTGGGTTCATACGTCTGGGTGGTGCTGGCTCAATCCTGTTTCCAAGTGGATTGGTTGGATCAGTGGGCCGTAGTATTACATATGTTCTTCTTGGTGGAGGTAGTAAACTGCCGTTGTTATCATTGTCAAGGCTGTGGCGTCGTCGATGGTGGGGTAGGGGTGTTGGTCCCTGTTCCACGTTTCTGGATCTTGCCCTGACAAATGGGTCTTCACCGAATCTACCTATGATTGGAGTATCAAACATGAGTGATAGAGCTTCGAGAAGACGTGCGTCAGGAGAAGCATCGAAAGGTGGAACGGCATGAGTGAAAGCGATTCGAGGCCGTCTCATCTCGATTTCTACAACAAATTGCCTTAAGCATCGAGGGCACGCGATCTCTGAGGGGTTAGATGATGCAATCCTGACCGTACGATGACAATGGTAGCACCAGTAGAGGCCAAAAGTCCTGAATGCTCCATTGGGTACACCATCGGTCCGTCTTATTGGCAGACTTGATGACATGATTAGAAGAAGTAACTGTTATACATCAGACATAAATATTCACACATATATAGATAACCTTTGAAGGTTGTATGAAGCAACTAAGCCAGGCATATTCCGTTCCAACAGAGGTCGTGTTTTCTCTGGAAGGCAAAGAATGAGATGGACGAAGACGCAATGCTCATTTCTTCTGGTTTTTCTTATTCTGTTTAGATTGCCTCAACTTAAAGGCTAGAATCATTTATTGGATCCAGTCAATTAAAAAGATTGGCCTTACTGTTTAAAGATATAGAGAAAAAGAAACAATTGTCAAGTAAAAATATTTTTCTATAGAAGACAAAGCATGAGATGGATGACAACGCAATGCTCATTTCTTCTGGTTTTTCTATCCTTGCCTTAATTGGCTAGAATATTATATATTGGATCCAAACCCGTCTCGTTAAAGTAGGTTACCCATGATCCGAATAGTAACGGCGAATATAGTAATATAAGCGGGACGGATTTGAAATACGGGACGGTCCAATAGCGGATAAGTGCAGTTTTGATTTTAAAAATAGTGTGGTTTTGACAAAAAAAATGCGGTCTTGATAAAAAAAAATAATATAAATTAATGTATTAATATGAATTAAAATTAAAATTTGTTTAGTGAGAATGTAATATTTTTATAAAATTTTATAAATTTAAATATCAAAACTTATTTGAAATAAAAATAAAAATTTATATAATTTCTTTGTTTTCCTAATTTTTAAAACGAATTTAAAAAAAATAAATTTAAATAAATATATCTCAATTAATATATTTAAATAACAAAAATACAATACAATGGAAAAAGATTATCAAGTACTTTAATTTTTCCATAATATATATATATATATTACTTTTGGTTAACTTTATAAAATTTATTACTATTAAAAATAATTTGGTATAAATATATTGATATAAATTTTGGTTAGTTATATTTAAGAGTAATTAATGTAAAATTAATTTAACATTTTATAATTAAATAAACCAATTATAACAGTAAATATTAATTTTTGAGTTAAATAATAATAATAATAATAATAATAATAATAATAATAATAATAATAATAATCAGCCACAAAATCCAATTACACACCCAAAACCGCACCATATTTTAGGTGGGATAAAAAAAAAAATTTTAAAATTTTTTGGTCAAATGCGTTATTGACACAAAATCGACCCACTAATACAACTATTTATGAATGGCAACATTTTGTCAATTCCACTAATAATATATCAAATCCGCACCACACTTATGTTACCAATCAAAACCTTAGAGCAACTTCATCGGTCATATTCTCAAACTGAATATCTCAACCCAAATATATTTTTATTTTAATGTATTTTTGTTTGATAATTGAATTTTCTTTTTTATTAATAAACTAGCACCAATTAAAAGTTGACATATGGTATCATAAAATTCTTTAAAGTGTGTCAGAATTTCTCTGCATGCATCTTCATACATCTCGTATCTCTTCTCTCTCATGCATTTCAGTTCAAAAAGAAAAAGAAAACAAATATTGTGATACTCTCCTTGATACTTGGTTGGAGGTGCTCTTATCATTGTTATCGATCGACTACTGTTACAGATATTAATAATGGGTAATTTACCATTAGGATATTCTAAGCTTTTTCAAACTTCCAAACCCCAAAACTTATTCTATTTGACAAAGAGTATTTCCAAGAGCAAACTTATTTAAAGTCTAGTGAACCTCAATTAGGTTAAAAGGTTCTTTTCTCCAATGAAAATCTAATTAAAAATAAGTATTTACATAATGGTCCTTAACATTGATTGAAGTTAATAAGAATTACAAAACTATAAATAAGAAAACATATATGAAAAAGTATTTCAACCAATATTAAAGTTATATTATAGTAAACAAGAATTATAAAAGCATAAATTGCAAGTGAAATATCAAACTACTCAATATACAATTTATTGACTATTTGGTAATGTTTTAATACAAGATCAATTAATTAATTTATTAATTATATGTAGACTACGAGTTTAAATTTATCGAATCTGACGTTTCTATTTGTACACTATTTATGAAATATAAAAATATAAGGATCAAAATAATCAACATAAAAATTAACCTGATTATTTGAAAGATAACATAACTATAGGGAATGAAAAATACTAAACCGGTTAACGCTCTTGTATTTATTGGGTAATATTTGGTAAGATAACATACCGACCTCATATTGTGGGATAAAGTAATTAATATGGTTGATTTTACTATTACAATTATTAAAGAAAATTAATGACAAAATCTTAATAGAATTATATAGATTAATAACAATACTGTATAGTTAGAGAAAATAAAAGTAAGACAAAAAAATTAAGTCTAATGAAGAGGTCCAAACAACTTGAATAAGTAGATTTTTTTAAAACTCCTTTTCTTTTAGTAGTATTGATTATTGCATGCGTTTGAAATAAACTAAATTATCTATGAATACGAATATTTTCATCATCGGGATTATATATATATATTAATTTTCTTTCAAAAAGGTAATTTATAGTTGTATAAACTCTACAAAATCAATCCGGTCTTTATTGCTCCCCAATGGTGATATCATCTTTGACCCGGGACTGATGTGCCAGATTACTATTAAACACTTCCCATCATTCTTGCGCCTACTGTCTTGCCCCAATTCTGGGACTGATGTGCCAGATTACTATTAAACACTTCCCATCATTCTTGCGCCTACTGTCTTGCCCCAATTCTCCTCATCTTTCCTCTGGTTCCTCCAGTTGCAGTCTTTTCGCTTGAATCAACTACAAAAGAACACCGTTTCCTCACACCCTATTGATATGGAAATCTCAACAACCATTCTGAAACTAGATCTCAACAAATCTCCAGGTCCTGATGGTTATACCTCTGTGTTCTTAAAATCAGCATGGCCTATCATTGGAGAAAAAAAAATTCTACATTCAACTAATTCAATTCGTTACTGGTTTCCTTCCATCTTCCTCTAGTTCAACATTCCTTAGTCTTGTGCCTATAAAACCAGCAGCTTCAACTATTTTGGATTATAGCTTATTTCCTATTCTAATACGACGTACAAGGCAATTTCAAAGCTTCTGGTCAAGAGGATAAAGACAATGCTTCCCGAAGTTATCTTATCCAACTAAACTGGTTTAGTCAAAGGTCGGCTCCTCATTGAAAACACTCTACTTACATCTGCAATTTTCCATGGATATCACCAAAAAGAAGAAGAAGGTCCTAGACGTATAGCTGTTAAGGTAGACATAGCCAGCGCTTTCAATACAATAATATGGGAATTCATCTTCCAGTGTCTTTACGGGCTGGAAATACCAGAGATCTTCATCAGGTGGGTTCAAGCAAGCGTATGCACAACTTCATTTTCTATTGGATTCAATAGTTCTTTACACATGTACTTTAAAGGAAAAATAGGACTTCGACAATGTTACCCATTATCCCCTTACTTGTTTGTGCTTGCTATGAACTTCCTTTCTCATTCTCTTAACAGAGAGGCCTAGCTTGGTCATCTTCACTAACCTACTTGTGTTTTGCTGACGTTTTTCTAATTTTTTTGTGATGGAAATTTAAAGTCAGTCAACTCTATATTGGAGGATCTTCATGATTTTGAAAGTAGGACTGGTCTTGGGATAAGTCTGGAAAAGCCTCCATTTACTTTGATGGTCTGAAACGCATGAGCTAAATAGTATTAAGTCGTATACTGGTCTATCCTCAGGAATTCCGTCTTTCTGATATGTGGAAGTACCTCTTTGCACTAAAGAACTCTTCTTTAGCCATTGAGCCCCTCTCATTCAGTCTACAAAGTCAAAGTTTATGACTTCAACAATTAGATCCCTCTCTTTTTTCAGGAAGGTTCAAACTCATTTCTACAGCCATCTTGGGGATCATTAACTTTTAGTTCTCGGCGTATACCCTGCCTAAAGTTTGCTTATCATAAATTGGGTGTATTTGCGCTAATTTCCTATGGAAAGGTAAATTAAATGGAAATCGTGCCTAAAAGGTAATGTGTGATAAGGTCATGACGCCAAAACTTGAAGGAGGTTTGAGACTTAAGAACTGGGTAATGTGAACCAGGCTTTCGCTATGAAACTAATTTGGTTGCTCTTCTTCAAGTCTGGCTCTATTTGGTCTGCTTGGTATATTACAGAGGTTCTTGAAGGCGATCTCAACAATTTCTGGGCCATCAACACAAAGCAAAAACATTCTTGGTTAGAAAAGCACATACTGCTACTTTGAGACTCTGTTTCCGGGGATTAGATTTGTGGTGGAAAATGGTGAAACATGTTATTTTTGCTCAAGCAACTGGTTCCCATTCGGGAACACTAAGAGGTGGAATGATCACATCAACTTGGTATTCCTCCAATGACGACTTTAGCAGAACTGTGGGAGCTCGGTTCTTGGAATCTCCTTCATGCACGTTCTAAAAGCCAAGTAAATATTCAGTCCTACATATCTACTATAACTCTATCTAACTCTAGAGATGAGTACATTAGATGCTAAATGAGAAGAAATCAGTGTCCTACTCAGCTAGAACTACTAATGACTTACTGTGGGAGACTCAACCTCGGGTCTCTTGGTATAAAGAGGTTTGAGCTTCAGGTGGGTTCCCAAAGAATCGGTTCCTCACTTGGATTTTTTCTAGATAGATGCTCAACTAAGGATAGGATGGCTTCTTGGGGATTAGACCTTGATCAGACTTTCATTTTATGTAATTCTACCTATGAGATTAGGGGCTACTTGTTCTTCAGATGCTCTTACACTTGGGACATTTGAGATTCATTAACCAGAATAAGCCCCTTCAATTCAACTAGGAATTGGGATGACATCTTGCAAGCCTTGAGATGTTCAGTTCTGACGGCGTCTCCTATTCCTTCTAACCTGGCAAGCTACGATCTATTACATTTGGTCAGAACACAACAGTTATCTTCACATTTCCTCTTTTTGGTCACCATATATACTCATCAAGATGATTGACAAACTCATTCACCTCAAGAAAGCCGCTCGGCACCTTACTGACCCCACTTTCTCCTCAGATTGTTCCAAGCCTGGAATACCTAAAGATCATCTCCTGCTTCAGTCCTCTATTGATCTCTGCATGCAATGGCCTCTTCATCGGCTTATCCGTCTGATTTCTTGACTTGGGAAAATTAAGAAATCTATGGAATCACTTATTGGACTGTTAAAGTGTATGGAATTACTTAAAAGACCCTTAGCCCATTAAGCTAATATTTGTAAAATTTTTGGTCTCATGCTTTAAATAGAATATAGTTTAGCAAAAAAACACTCTACAAACAGAGTTCCTCTGCTCCTGTTACATACAACAAAACTCTAAAACTTACAGACTCTACGGTGGCTTCCGTATTGAAGCCGCTGCTTCCTCAATGAGCATCTTCTCCTGGAACTGTCAAGGGGTAGGAAGTCCTGAGACATTTCAACAACTCCGGGTGTTTCGACGGAAATATTTCCCGGATTTTTTATTTTTAGTGGAAACAAAACAAAAGATTGGTTACATGAAGGGTCTGCAACAAAGTTTGGGTAACGATCATCTATTTACGGTGGAGCCAGTTGGATTGAGTGGAGGACTGGCGATCTTGTGGAAGGACAGTTACTCGGTTTCAGTTTTAGCGAGAGACAAAAGAATTATTGACTTGGAGGTAAAGGCATGGGTTCAGTGGAATTTTACTTGACGTGTGTTTACGGTGATCCTGTTACCGCTAGACGTCAAGAAGTATGGGAACGTCTGATATATATTGGCTTGGTGAGGGACGAAGCTTGGATCCTTGTTGGTGATTTCAACGAGCTCATGTCCAATGAGGAAAAGCTGGGAGGAGCTGTTCGTAGTGAAGCCAGCTTCTGGAACTTCAGGAATATGGCTGAGAACTGCAAAATTAAAGAACTGCGCTACACTGGAAATTGTCTCTCTTGGACTGGAGTGAGAGACCATGTCTGGGTTCAGTGTAGATTGGATCGCAGTTTTGGGAATAGCGAATGGTTCTCCTTGTTTCCACGAGCTAATATGGAATATTTGGAGTTGTGGGCTTCTGATCATCGTCCCATTAGGATCTGTTTTTCTTTAGAGAAAGAGGACCCTATCTGCAATCGCTTCTTCTTTGATAAGCGTATGATTAATAAGCCAGGCTTTGAAGAAGTGATAAAGCAAAGTTGGGGATCGTTAGAGGAGGATACTTCCAACACAATGGATCGTATTGAACGCTGCAGGAGAGGTATCTTGAAGTGAAAGAAAAAGTCTGATACCGATTCGAGAACGAAGATCCTACGGTTACATGCGGAATTGGAGAAGGAAATAGCTAAACGGAATCCCTCCTTCTACTTCATGAAAAAGCTTAAAATCGAGCTTTCAGAGACCATTCGTGAAGAAGAGAATTATTGGAGACATAAGTGCCGTGAGGAGTGGCCGAGATCGGGTGATCTTAACACCAAGTTCTTTCATAATAGTGTTAAAGGGAAGCGTCTCCAGAATCGCATTCTTATGCTGCTAGACAACCTGGGTCAAGAACATTTCATGGAGGGTTCGAAAGGGAACATTGCAGTAGAGTATTATCGGGATCTCTTTAGAAGCTCCAACCCCTTTGACTTGGAAACAGTATTTCAAGGCCTGGATAGTCGTGTTACAGAGGAGATGAATGCTCAACTGACAGCACCTATATCTGCGGAGGAAATTAAAAAAGGTGCTTTTAGTGTCAAGGGTAGCAGTGCCCCCGGAGAAGATGGTCTCACAGGGATTTTTTACCAGAAATTTTGGCACATTGTGGGTCCGCAAATGATTGCTGAGATCAGCCGTTTCTTCAGTACTGCTGTTATGCCTGATGGCTGGAACCATACCCAGCTTAGTCTTATGCCGAAGATCACCAAGCCAACGAAAATGAAAAATCTCCAACCCATCAGTTTGTGTTCAGTCCAATATAAAATCATCTCCAAAATTCTTTGTAGTCGATTGAAACACATTCTGCCGAGTATCATCTCGGAAACTCAGGGTGCCTTCGTTGCTGGTAGATTGATATCCGACAATATCCTCATAGCTCATGAGATGGTCCATGGGTTGCGTACCAATCAGAAAGTGTCTGAGGAATGTATGGCTATCAAGACGGACATGTCTAAAGCATATGATCGTGTTGAATTGAACTTTTTGGAAGTTCTTATGGAGAGATTGGGATTTGACAGAATCTAGATAAGATGGATCATGGCCTGTGTTAGTTCAGTGTCCTTTTTCGGTCCTTCTAAACGGCACGTCTCATGGTTTCATTCGTCCGGAGAGAGGCATACGTCAGGGAGATCCGCTGTCGCCTTTCCTGTTTATCATGTGCGCAGAAGCTCTTGTTTCTTGTTTGAATTCTGCAGAGGTAGATGAGCGTATAAAGGGTATCAAGCTTTCTCCTTCAGGCCGTCAGTTCATCACCTTTTGTTCGCTGATGATAGTCTCCTCCTATGTCAGGCGACATCAAGAGAAGCTAAGGAGATTATGAACTGTCTTAAAGTCTATGAGGAAGCTTCAGGGCAAATCATTAATTTACAGAAATCCTCTGTTATTTTTGGTTCCAAGATACCTGAGACCTTGAAAGTGGAAATCAAAGAGGTTTTAGGTATTGATAATGAAGGGGGAGAAGGCTCTTACCTGGGGTTACCTGAATGTTTCAGTGGGTCTAAGGTCAAACTCTTAAGTTTTATTAAAGAAAAACTCCAGGGTCGGTTGCAGGGTTGGTTTGCGAAATCTCTGTCGCAAGGAGGTAAAGAAATTTTACTGAAGTCTGTCGCCTTGGCTCTCCCTATCTATGCCATGTCCTGCTTTAAAATCCCAAAGGATGTATGTGCTAAATTAACAAGTGCAATGTTGGAGTTCTGGTGGACTTCGGGAGTTAACAAGAAGAAGATCTCATGGGTGGCTTGGAAAAAGATGTGTAAAGCTAAAGAACTTGGTGGTATGGGCTTTCGAGATATAGAGAAATTTAATCACTCGTTGCTTGCTAAGCAAGCATGGCGTATCTGGTCCAATCCCACCTCATTAGTTGCTCGGATCTATGAGCAACGGTATTTTTCTCGTTCCTTCTTTATGGATTGTAGGGTTGGGACGCGTCCTTCATATGCCAGAAGAAGTATACTCCATGGAAGAGAGCTGTTATCGCAGGGTTTATTGCAGAAGATTGGTGATGGCACAAACTCTCGACTTTGGATTGACAATTGGATAATGGACGATCCCCCTAGACCTCCTCGTTATCGTCAAGATGGGATTGTTGATCTTACATTATCCGTCAGTGATTTATTGGATGTTCAGCGAGGCGGTTGGAACTCCCATAAAGTTAGAGAGATAATCCATGAGGAAGATGTGCCAAGGGTTCTGAATACTGGTTCTAACTCTCTGAGAGAGATTGCAAGATATGGGGTTTCTCCAGAAATGGTGTTTATAACTCCAAGTCTGGATACAAACTTTCTGAAACAATTGAGCTTCACCAGGCTTCCTCGGGTCCTCCTATGCCTCCTATTGAGAATAGGTTGTGGCAAGACTTATGGAAAACAAAGACGACTCCCAAGATCCGCCACTTTATGTGGAGAGCACTTTCAGGAGCGTTGGCTGTGAGAAAAGGGTTGAAATCGCGTGGCATCTTACTAGACACTACATGTCCTCGTTGCGGTCTTCATATAGAAACAATATGCCATGTTCTGTTCCATTGTGAACCTGCAAAAGAAGCATGGAAATTGTCGAGGATCCCCATGCCTCTTGGTGGTTTCTCTATGAACTCTGTTTGGCTAAACTTTTATCAATTGCTTACTGTGAGTAAGAAACCTGATGCAGGCAGTGATGCTATTCTTGCTTTTCCCTGGATCTTATGGCAAATCTGGAAAGCCCGAAATTCTCTTGTCTTTGAACATATACAATCTTCGGGGTTCTCTATCTTATCAAGAGCATCAGAGGAAGCGGCAATTTGGCTCACTCTACAGTTACTCCCGCCTGATGCTTCTCACACTGCTTTACAGTCGGGTTCACAAGCTCCGAAATGGACGAAGCCACCAAATGGTATTCTAAAGTGTAATGTAGCCTTGTCTTGGGCTGATCCTCTACAAAACTCCGGCTCTGCTTGGATAGTTCGGAACTCTTCTGGCGTACCTCTATCACACAGCAGGCGTGCCTTTTCTCCTACGTCTTCTGCGGTGGAAGCGGAGTTACAGTCACTCTGGTGGGCTATGGAAGCACTAAAGGACATACATGTTCTCCCCTAGGAACCCTTCCTCGACTCTCTTATGGGATCTCAAGAATCCTAAGATCCATTAACTCCTTTGACTATTGCCAAGTACTATTGTGCCCTACAGAGGCTAATGCGATAGCTCTGCATATTGCAGTAAGTGTTACTAGAGACCAAAGATTGCAATCCTACATGGCTACTGGTGGTCCTAGTTGGCTCTCCCTCTCGATCACAGCTGAAGCAAGAAATGCTTGACCTCAGAACTTGGCTTCTTCGTCTAGTAAGAAGATTGGTACGCTAAGGATTTTATTTTTTCTTCTTCTTTCCAGTTTTTTTTTTTAAGGTTTCCTTTTGATGGCATCTATTGATGTTACTGCTGTTGTTTTTAATTCTCGCTATACTTTGTTCCTTCACCATGTCTCTTGACTGGTCCTTTTGAATGAATTATTCATTGACAAAAAAAAAACTCAATAACTGATGGACAAAATGGTTTGACCGAGAGAGCCCACATTTGTAGCATTGGGAGAAGTTCGAAGATAACATGATTAGTATTTTTCTCAGACTTGTAAAATGGGCTACTAATTTGACGTGATGTAGTAGGCTATAATATTAAATTTATTTTTAAGTGGTTATTTTAGTGAGTCAGTTTCAGTGCCGGTCCTAGGAAATTAAAGACCAGAAGCATTTTTTTCAAAAAAAATGACCTCTTTTGTTGAGCTTTGAACCAGGGTTGGGTGTAGAAAATTTGTAGATGCCAGATTTCACCACTACACTAAAGAAAACTTTTTGGAAATTGCGGCCAAAATTCTGTTTATAATTAAGCGGCCGGAAGCCATTACTTCATTTGCTTGGTCCAAGGGCCTGCTCTAATCAGCTTATTCATATTCGTGAGAATATTAATGTTTGTGGATAGCTTAAAAGCTAAAAAACAAAAGTAATTATTTTTATATATTAAATATTTAGAATCATTTTGAAACATACTATAATTATTTTATTATTATATATTTATTAAAAACATATACTATGTAGATAAATATTGTATAAGTCCTTAATATATTTAGTAATAGAACAATGAATGGTAATACAAACCATCAGATTCTATGTTTTTGTTACAAACTCTAAGAAACAAATTAAAAAATTATACACTATCTCATCAGAGACAAATAAATATTGGACTAATTGTTAATCTTGTATTGAGATACAAGAAATACTATTTTAATAGTTGCCTATCACCAAACGGTAAGCAAAATATTAGGATTTATTTGCCGCATAACCAAAGAAAGAGAAATTGAATTTTTAGAGAAATACTAAAGGGATACAGGAAGGAAGAGAAAGTAGAAAGGGGAGAGTTTTTTTTTTTTTTGGGTGTAAATGTTAAGATTCATATCAAATGCTTTTCAGTTTTTTTACAGAAATGTTGAACACAACTTATTACAAAAGAAAAAACAACGAGATTACAAAGGAAACAAAGATGGAAATATGCGAAAGATGGAAGGCGAGGCTAGGTACGGTGGATGGAGAACTAGCTGAAGGGGTCAATGAACCAGAAGTATAGTTGCAGAAGAGAGCGAGCTTGATTTGGCGAGGCTGGACAGGAGAGAAGCCTGTCTCGTATGGCTTGATCAATCGAGTGGAAGACAAGTGGTCAGGAGAGGAGGAGCCCTTGAAGATTCTAGCATTCCTTTCTTTCTTTCTAGACAGAGTACACAAGAACCTGTAGAAGAAGCTTGAAAATAGTTGCAACATCAGTGGAAAAATCATCATTCAGCCTTTGACTGAAGGCCAAACAAGAAGAGAAATCCGTGAGAACAGAGGTCGTGTGTCTCCTTGACAGGAAACCCCAAACACGAAATGAGAATGAGCATTGGAAGAATAGGTGATTGTGAGACTCCACATTAAGAAAAGCGTTAGTAAATTTAGTTTTTTTGGGTATATATATAGATAAATTTTCCTAAACATTAAGACAAGCGTGAGATACAAGTAATACTATTATATTAATTAATTAGTAAATTAAGTTTTTATTTTTGGTATGTATATGGATAAATTTCCCTAAACATTAAGAAAAGCCATAACATTATATTAGTTTTTTTGGTACAACTTTCACTTTTATATTAACAGTTTAATATCAATTCTTCTAATATGAAACATCTGATCTAGTAGCATAAGGTGGTGTATGTAACTAGACTAGAATAGAACACCAATGTAGTACATATCTCTATGATATGTAATTGCTATCTTAGCTAATGACTCTGCTTATTTGTTTTTCGAATAAGGGTGATAAAACAATATACAAGTCTGTAAATCTACTCTTTAATCGTGATAGCTATCTTAACGCCACATAAATTTTGGCCACATTAATGAATCTTGTATCATCGAGATCAGATCTTTGCAATCAGTACCAAAGTGTTGGCACGTCGATATTTGTAGCATGCGTTATATAATTTAAAAATTCCTTAAGCTCTGGATGTATCGATTTTTCCTCTGATTTTCAGCTCCTGAAAGTTGAACTTGCCCTATCGAAACCATCCAAAACCAATAAAGAGTGATTCATGATTCCACGATTTATCAACCATACAAATTTCCTATAAGCTTACGGCTTGTATAGATGATGGACTATGTCGTTCTTCAGTTTCCTCCACCTTTTTGATATTAGCCTCAAACCATGTTTGGTCTCTCACTTCCACATGCCTAACAGTGTCCAGCGGATGCCTGTTAATTCCTCTAGAAAATTTCTTATTTTGCGTTTTTTAAATATACCAAATAACTCATAGATAGTATTTCAAGCCATCTTTGAATCTTCAATATCGTTCTTACGCAGATTAGATAATTAATCCCTATTAATATATACACACGAAACAGGAAATAACAATGAATATAAAGGTATTGTTGCTAAGATCCAGGTTTAAAGAGTTGGTGTACACTAAAAAGTAGCATACTTTATGGATTCATCTTTTACTACGCATCTAAGACAATGATTAACATATTTCATATGGCTGAAGTGTTAAATTCATGGTTACAGTTTAACTACAGTTTTAAGTTACCAATCGGACCCACTATATAAGTATATAGTATTGTTTCCCTTCTTCGTTTATCGACATGGGAGTTAAGAGTGTACTCATTGCTTATAACTAAAGTCATAACTTGTAATAGTTACTAATTGTGATCTTATTAATTAACTCAATAAAACTAAGCGAATGACTAGAAGTTCCACTAACATTAAAGAGTAGGTCATGTGTCTGATTTGTCGTCTCCCAATAGGAAGGAACCAAAAGCATCGGCTCAAGTGGAGACCAGCAGTAAATCAGTAATCATATGTACACATTCATACATTTTAATGCAAGATAAGATAATAGCATTTCTGCCACGTGGCCTTAACATAGTGGTCAGTATCGATAAGGGTCTCAACACCTTTCTTTAATCATGTGGCAGTTAACGACGTTATCATGAAATCTGGACCCTCTGGTTACTAGGGCCTTTTCCTCTTGCGGTTCTCGCTATATATAGATATCAAAAGCAATAGACAAACAAGTAAGTTAAGAGAAAAGAAGAAGAAGAAGTAGTAATGGCTTCCTCTATGCTCTCCTCCGCCGCTGTGGTTGCCTCACCGGCTCAAGCCACCATGGTCGCTCCATTCACCGGCTTGAAGTCATCCGCTGCATTCCCAGTCACCCGCAAAGCAAACAGCGACATTACTTCCATCGCAAGCAACGGAGGAAGAGTTAGCTGCATGAAGGTAAATGTCACTAGAATAATTGTAGGCATGTCCTTTATTACACGCAACTGGTGCATTCGAACATGAATCCTATTCAAAATGCCTACAACGTACCTAGGATCAATAAATGTTCAAAACGTGAATTAGTATTCACCAACTGGAAATGCAATTTATAGGTGTGGCCACCAGTTGGAAAGAAGAAGTTTGAGACCCTCTCTTACCTTCCTGACCTTTCCGATGTTGAGTTGGCTAAGGAAGTCGACTACCTTCTCCGCAACAAGTGGATTCCTTGTGTTGAATTCGAGTTGGAGGTAATAAAAACATAAGTTTCGTTTTCTTGGATCTAAACATCTTTAATTACACAATGTCAATTCTGATTTCGAATTGAATTCTCATGTGTATAGCACGGATTTGTGTACCGTGAGCACGGAAGCACACCTGGATACTATGATGGCCGTTACTGGACAATGTGGAAGCTTCCCTTGTTCGGATGCACTGACTCTGCTCAGGTGTTGAAGGAAGTCCAAGAGTGCAAAAAGGAGTACCCTAACGCTTTCATCAGGATCATTGGATTCGACAACAACCGTCAAGTCCAGTGCATCAGTTTCATAGCCTACAAACCACCAAGCTTCACCGATGCTTAATTTGCTATGTAAACAATTCACATATTATCTCTCCTCATTTCATTTCCAATTGTCTGTTTCTTTTCCCTTTGCATTTCTGTTTCTGAGACATTCTATATCGGATTGTCAAATGTCTGATTGTGAACATGTATTCTCTATATTGCTTCTTCGTCTTGGTTTCTTTCCGATGGTCATTAGGTTTTCAACTTTTATTGGGCTAAGAAAACAGTCAATATAGCTTTACAAGACGGGTTAGATTATGTTAGTGGTAATATTTTGTAGAATAGGAAAACATCACTACCTAGAAAAATATATTTCAAATGAAGTGAGTTAGTTCATCAAAGATTCAAAGAACAATCATTTTATCCTTTTTATCGCCATATACGGGTTTATGTATATCAAATATAGATTACATTTTTTTTTGCTAAAAATCTAGATTACAATTCATTCATAAAGTAGTCATCATTTCATATTTTACACTTCTTACGTGGACTTTATGAGATCTTTTGTACACACCACTGGTACATTGTCACTGGAAATAAGATACATGCATTATATAGATATATCTACTACTTCCTAGATAACAACAGGTATAAGTATGTCATTCTTATTTAGTTAATTCTTTTGAAGGGAAAAGTTAACAAAATTTTCTACTTCTCTATAATACCCACACACATTGTTAACCACTGGCGGAAAGGATGGTCCACTCTAAATCATTGATGGACACATTTGTGGACGATGTGCGTACATATATAAGATAGAGAATCTGAATAGAAAAAAAAAGATTGAGAACGTGGATAAGAGTGAATTTAAAAAAAAAATAATTTCCATAATACTTTTTAAAAATATGCGCGCGCACACACACATATATATATTTCTTAATTATAGGTAAGTAAAACATTGGATGTAAAAAGAAAAAGTTAAGTAAAACAAGATTATAATCAAAAGTAACACAAGAAGAATTTCATTTAGGCATTGAAAAACAAAAATATAGATCACTAAAAATGTTTTCAAAAAAATAAATAGATCACTAGATATATTTTTGTGACTATATGACGACAAAGACACGAAAAGTGACAAAAAAACATCGTGTCTATACTTGGTGACCAAAATTGACAGTGACAGTTTGTGTCCAAAATAGTCACGTTCTGCAGACGGTTGATGTCGTGACTAAAATGGTCACGATTAGGTATGAGCATTTTGGACATCAATTTCGGTATTTTAGGTATTGTGTCGTTGGATACGAGATAAAGGATCCATTAACTGCTTATTCTATTTTTGGTTCAGATTCGGGTTGTTTCAGATTTGGTTTTGTTCGGATAGTAAAACTAGGAACATGAAAATATCCGAAAATGGTTCTTATTTGTGTGAGATGTGGTCTTCGATCTAAAGCCCAAAAGAGTAAAGAAAACATGTTTACAGAAGAAGGAAAAAATTATAAGCTTGTTGGACCTTACACGAATTAAAAAGTTTAAAAATAGAGAGACTTACTTGAAGACATGAAACTGCGTCGGAGAGGATTATATCCTTTATAACGTCTGTAACAACCATCTTCTTCTTCGTCTGGTGAGATCGAGAGAGGTTGACTCGAGTGATTGTTGATCTTGCTGGAGCTTCTGTAAACGACTATGATAGTGAATTCCAGACACCGATCCTGAAGGAGATGTACCTAGTCTATTGACGGGGAACTCTAAAACGTCCCACATGTTCTTTGTTTTCTTCTTCTTTCTTTAGCTTATCTTTCGAGTGTTTACGGAATCGTGAACCTGAAACAAACGAGAGTCGATCAAACAGTTAGAGAATCAATAGAGAACGAATTCGTTGAGTGTCATAGATAGCTAGATACTTCTACAAAAGGTATCAGAGCTCTGGTTGCAGAGCAAGGAGGAGGATCAAGAAGACGATCGGGTATCGTCATCAGATTCGATCACATAGTATATCATGTTGTTTCTATTTCAGCTTAGTCTCAGATCTATTCTTGTTGATTGTAGGTGACAGGTTTGTCGCGGTAACATCAACAAGATGGATCCAACTCGAGGAAATTTTTAGATAGAGAAATTTGATGGAAAAGGAGATTTCAGATTATGGAAGTTCAAGATGCTTGCTCAGCTGGAGATCCAAGGACTTTCAACAGTCCTAAACGAAGATGCAGACTCAGCATCAGATTCGGAAAAGCCTGAAGATGAAATTAAAAGCAAGAAGGATCCAAAGATGGCCGATAAGGATCTTCGAGTTAGAAGTCTTCTAAGTACGAGTTTGAGTGATGTTATACTAAGGAAGATAATGCATGAACAGACGGCATTGGGAATGTGGAAGGCTTTGGAGAAGGACTATCAGACTAAGTCCTTACCAAATACGATCTACCTAAAGAAGAAATTTTCATACTTCAAGATGGAGGATGATAAGGCTATGGAAGAGAATTTTGACCAGTTCTTAAAGCTAGTAGCCGACTTGGCTAGCATCAAGATCGAAGTATCTGACGAGGACCAGGCCATTCAACTGCTATCAGGTCTACCTACAGTTTATGAACCTCTGGTTCATACTTTGCAGTATGGAACAAGGAGAGACACTTTGACTGTAGGAGAGGTGATGACTGCGGCATATTCAAACGAAGCTGAGTTAAAGCAGAAAGGCTTATTGACAAAAGGAAAGCAGGCAGAAGGCTTGTAGGTTGAGTCTTGAGGAAGATCGTCACATAGAAATGAAAACGGAAACAACAAGTCTTGGAATAACAAGTACAAGGGTAGAGGAAGATCAAAGTCTCGAGGGAAGAACACATGAAAGATAGATAAGACCTGCTGGATCTATGGAGCTGAAGATCACTGGAAACGTCATTGTCCTGAAAGGAAGAAGGGCTCATTCCAACCAAGAAGCTCAAACTCAGCAAATTTTGCTGCTAAACTACCAGGTCCTTTGGTATTAACAGCAAGTTTGTTCGTATCTGAAGATGAATGGGTGTTATATTTTGGGTGTACGTTTCATATAACACCAAGAAAAGAGTTATTATCAGATTTGGTAGAGTTTAAAGGAAAAAAAGTAATGATGGGCAACAAATCTCATGGCATTGTGAAAGGGATTACTATCACCGAACAAAGATGGATCAGTGGTGACTCTGAGTAACGTAAGATACATGCCAGAAACGGGGAGAAACTTAATATCTTAGGGGCAGCTAGAGCAGTCTTGTTGCAACTATGAAGGCATGGACTATAAGATTTTCTTCTACAAGAATAAAAGGAAGGTTCTAACAGGAAGTTACAACAATGGGCTCTACTATCTCGAAGGAAATGTTAGAAAAGTAGAAGCTAACTCAGCAAAGAATAGTGTTGACCACACTCAGAGGTAGCATACACGCTTAGCTCACATGAATATAAGATCAATGTAGACTTTGGCAAGGAAGGGATACATTAAGCGTGAGGAGATAGGGCATCTCGGGTTCTGCGAGTCGTGTGCTATGGGAAAATCACATAAGCAGAGCTTCCCAAAGGCTAAGCATACTACACAAAGGATTTTGGACTACATTCACTCTGATCTATGGAGATCACCGAACACAATATCGAGCTTATCAGGGGCTCATTATTTCCTTACTCTTACTGATGATTATTCAAAGAAATTTTGAATCTATTTTCTTAAAACTAAAGATAAGGGTTTCTCTTGTTTTGCAGAATGGAAATTGCTAGTAGAAAATCAAGCAGAAAAGAAGGTCAAGTGCTTGAGGAAGAAAAAAGGCTAGAGTTTTACAATCAAAGATTTTATGAGTTGTGCAAGAGCACCGAGATAAAACGACACAAGACGTGTCCATACATACCGTAACAGAACGGTGTGTCAGAGAGGATGAATCGAACAATTGTGGACAAGGTCAGGACAATGTTACACGAGACTGGTTTAGGTGGATATTTCTGGGCAGAAGCAGCATCAACCGCTGTTTATCTAATAAACCGGTCACCAAATTCTTCAATAGATTTTGAGGTTCCAGAGGCAAGATGGACAGGGACTGATCCAGATTACAGTCATTTGAGAAGTTTTGGGTGTATAGCTTATGTTCATTAAGTAAAAGAGAAAATCAATCTAAGAGCAGCAAAGGGTGTTCTATTGGTTATGCTCAAGGAACTAAAGGATACTGAGTATGGCTCTTGGAAGAACAAAATCTCGTAATCAGTAAGGATGTGGTGTTTAATGAAGACCAGCTATATAAGGATAGAGAAAAGGATGTGGGTGTTCAAGCTGTGACAAAACCAAGCAAGACAACGAAGAAAGTAACCTTTAAGAGCAATCTAGAAGAAGTCTTTGAAGGGGAAACCTCAAATTCAGGTGGAGCTGTTTCAGAAGATGTGGATGTAAGAGATCAAGAGGCATCAGAAGGGGGATTAGAGGTTGGTGAGGAAGAAGAGAAGGAGCAAGAGAAAACTCAATATTTAAGTTCATATCTGTTGGCTAGAGACAGAGAACAAAGAACTATTAAGCCTCCCTCTAAGTTTGAAGATGCAGATTACTTAGCGTATGCTCTATCAACCGCATAAGACATGTATCCCAAAGAACCTAAGAGCTATGCAGAAGCACAACAAAGTAAAGATAGGGATCACTGGAATAAAGGTTCAGATGAAGAGATGGATTCACTGGAGAGAAATGGAAAGTGGGTCTATGTTGAGAGACCTAAGAATCAGAAAGTTATAGGCTTTATATACTTAAGCCAGGAGTTCCAGAGATTGGTCAGTCACCGAGGTACAAATCAAGTGGTAGGAAAAGGATTTGCGCAAATAGAAGGACTGGATTACAACGAGGTGTTTGCACATGTTGTTAAGCATGTTTCTATAAAGGAATTGAAGCAGATGGACGTAAAGACAGTCTTCCTTAATGGGGTACTAAAGGAAAGGATTTTTATGGAACAAACAGAAGGATACGTTCAGAAAGGAAAGAACGATCAGGTGTGTCTACTAAAGAGGTCTCTCTACGGTTTAAAGCAATCACCGAGAGAGTGGAATCATAGGTTTGACAAGTTTATGATCAAGCAAATGTTCAACAGGAGTGAGTATGATCCCTGCGTTTATTTCAAAGGATCAATTGGTGAGGACATGATTTACCTATTACTCTACGTTGATGATATGTTAATAGCTTCGAAGAAGATGAGTACAGTTCAGAGTGTTACAGATCAGCTAAGTTCAGAGTTCGAAATGAAGGATTCTTGGGATGGATATATTCAGGGATAGAGCCCAATCATCCTTGACTCTATCACATAATGACTATTTGGCTAAGGTTCTTAAGACTTTTGGTATGGATAATTGTAGAGCAGTGAGTAAACCGCTCGGTTCTCAAGTCAGGCTGAAGGCTCTAACTGAAGAAGAAGAAGTAATAGAAGCAAGAGAAATGGAGAGTGTACCTTACTCCAGTGCGGTAGGGAGTCTCATGTACGCCATGGTTGGGTCCAGGTCAGATCTTGCTTACGCCTTGGGAATGGTTTGCAGGTACATGAGTAAACCAGGAAGATGTCATTGGTTAGCAGTCAAGCGGATAATGAGATATGTACAAGGAGCGTTGAAGATAAATCTTACCTTTACCAAGGAGAAAGATTTTATGATCAGAGGTTATTGTGACTCTGATTACGCAGCTGATATTGATAGGAGGAGGTCTATTGCTAGCTACGTTTTCACCGTTGGTGGAAACACCGTGAGTTGGAGATCAACCCTGCAGAAGGTAGCTTTGTCAACTACAGAAGAAAAATATATATCATTATCGTAAGCAATCAAGGAGGGAATATGGCTCAAGGGTATTTGTAAGGAGCTAAAGTTCAATGAAGGACCTATAGAGGTAAATTGTGATTCTCAGAGTGCAATCTACTTATCAAAGAACTACATCTACAGGGAGTCAACTAAGCATATGGCGGTTAAATATAATTTCATCAGAGATTATAGCAGATGGGGTAGTTCGGGTCCTAAAGATTCATACATCTATCAATCCAGCAGACATGTTGACGAAAACTTTACGAGGAGAAAAGTTTGAGGGTTGTCTGGCTTGATTGAAGATTATCGAAGACTAAAAGGAAGCAGCAACAATCAACTTTGGAACTGAGAAGGCGACTGAGATATTGATTCGTCTCAGAAGTCAGATGAGATGAGGGTAACATCTTCTGGGTTAGATAAGAAGGTGCGAAGCAGACTCAAAGTGAGGACGAAAGAGTCGAAGATCCAGGATCAGTGGAGGCGAACAACCGGGGTTGAGGATGTTTCGCCAATTAGAGTTTCTTCCGACATTGAAGTGGTGATCGAGACCAAGGTGGAGATTGTGGGATGTGGTCTTCGATCTGAAGCCCAAAAGAGTAAAGGAAGCATCTTTACAGAAGAAGGAAAAAATTATAAGCTTGTTGGACCTTGCACGAATTAAAAGACCCAAAAGAAGAGAGACTTACCTGAAGACATGAAACTGCGTCGTAGAGGATTATATCCTTTATAACGTCTGTAACAACCATCTTCTTCTTCGCCGGGTGAGATCGAGAGAGAGGTTGACTCGAGTGATTGTTGATCTTGCTTGAACTTCTGTAAATGATGGTGATAGTGAATCCCATGCACAAATTCTGAAGGAGATGTACCTAATCTATTGACGGTGAACTCTAAAACGTCTCGTGTGTGCTCTGTTTTCTTCTTCTTCTTTCTTTTGCTTATTTTTTGAGTGTTTATGGAATCGCTAACCTGAAACAAACAAGAGTCGATCAAGTGGTTAGAGAATCAATAGAGAATGAGTTCATTGAGTGTCATAGATACTTCTAAAATTTGGTTCCAGTTTGAATTTTTCGGACAATTCGGTTTAATTATCAGGTATTTTTGGCAAAATATCGAATAATTATGATCATCAGATAAAATATGAGATATTTTAGATTACTTTGGATATTTAAGAAATACCTGGACAATTTTGAGTAGTTTGAATATTTTATAATAATTTAGTTTTTTAACTATTTTCAGATACTTTTTAGAATTTATAAACATATATTTAATTATATTATATGTATATAACTAATATTTTCATGTATTAGGGTTACCGTTTAATTCTCAGTTTAATTGGTTCTAGTTCGGTCAGCATATGAATGTGGTGCACCAGCTCTTCAAAAAAATGGCTACAAGGATCTTTGCTTTCACGTCAAGCTCTTTTTTGGATTTGAAAGAAGCTGGAGTTGCTTTGAAGGGGTTAGTTTATTAGTTATAGAAGCTGGTGTTATTTCTAAAATTCACAACGTTGTTAATTGCATATTCACACAATTTAGATAAATAGGCTAGATGTCAATCTCTTACTTAACTTAGTATATATGCCATTCAATGCAAATCTGTTTAAACACCGGAAAAATCTTAGAGCAAAACGCTTATGTGATAATTGGTGATGGTAATGAAGATACAATGGAAGATTGGCTTGTGGGCCGTGTACCAGACATAGACAATGATCTTAATTTACTACTTTACTACTTGTAACCTAAGGGCATCCTTATTGCAAGGACCAATTTCAAAGTCCTTAGCTTTATTAATGTTATATTTATGTTAAGAGACAATTGTAAGGACCAATGCCAAAAAGAAAGATTATTGCTAGGACATTTTAGAGTATCTTAGTTTTTAATTATTATATTTTTAACAAATGTAATATAAAATCTATTGAAATCATAGAAACTTAAAAATAAAATCTATTGAAATCATAAAACATTTAACATTGAAATTAAAAACATAAAAATACAAAGTCGGAAGTGAAAAAAACAAGAAAAAAAAATTACAAAGTTGATAAATAAAAGGAAACATACATTAAATTGAAATTTTATTGAAATCATAGAAACTTAAACTTTATATGTTATTTGGAAGCTGTCCAAATTTATTCCATATATTTTCAATCAGATCTTCTTTTAATTGATGATGGATTTGTGGATCTCGAACTTCTCTGCGACGACCCATTGTATTGCCGTGTTTGGTAGTCTTTTTAACGGTAAATGGAAGATCCTCATCTGCTGCATCTTGAAATTCTAACACGCTATACTGAGAGTGTGAATCGCGTTCATCCTCGACAATCGCGCTCATCTGGTTTCAATCAAACTAAACTCAATTCACATTTATCAATATTCACAGTTGGGTGGTTGAGAACCTAACTTCAATATCACATTTATCATCACGGGGAGTAGGTTGAGATCTTAACTTCAACTTAACTTCAAGTTAGAAATCAATATCAGAGTTAACTCATCAACAAACTACAAAACTAAGCTACACTTTTTTCGAATTTTTCAGAATTTAACACACCAATCACAAACAACGACCATACGACAATATCAGAGTATGAGCTAAATATCAGAGTACGAAACTAAACTCAAAATTACGACGAATTTTTCTTACAAACATCAACTTGTTACTCAACAATCAGAGATCTGTAGTCCAAGGCACGACATGTGTAAGATACGTAAAGTAGCAGAATCGAGTTGAGCATAAAAAACAAGTCAAGCTTGAAGATCATCACACAACACGTCCAAATCATTACGAGTTTATTAAAACATTAAGATATACTCTCTTGAAATTTTATTATCAGTCTTGGTTTCATCTTTTGTATTCGTTTTATTCATTTTCATACATGTTTGCTCTTTTAATGCTAGCTCCTATTTAGAAATACTGAATACAAAAATACTCCCATATATTACCAACCATTCAAGCAATCATCAAGTTGAACCATTTAATCACAATATCATAGGATTGAGCGTTACCTTGTTTAGATCGGATTCGGCTGAGAGGGAGTGTGTCGGAGAGATACGCGAACTGACAGGGCGTCGGAGAGATCGTCGGAGAATGAACACCGAGTTTCTTGGCAATCAATCACAAACAACAAACCAATCAATCATCAACAACAACCATTTAATGCTAATATAAGAGGATTGAGTGTTACCTTGTTTAGATCGGCTGATATAGGATTCGGCTGAGAGGGAGTGTGTCGGAGAGCTACGCGAGCAGAGAGGGCGTCGGAGAGAGATACGCGGACAGAGATCGACGGAGAGAGAGATCTAGAGCCGTGGACATGCAGAGAGACCTATCGGCGGAGAGAGAGATATGGAGCCATCGACATACAAAGAGACCTATCGGCGGAGAGAGAAAGATCTGGAGAGAGATAGCTATTGGGGGAGAGAGGGATCAGGGGAGAGAGGGATCGGGGGAGAGAGATATCATCGGCGAGAGGGATCGGGGGAGATTGGGATCGGAGAGAGAGGGATCGGGGGAGAGTTACGCGAACAGAGAGGCCGTCGGAGAGAGGCGCCGGAGAGAGATCGACGGAGAGAGATCGAGGCGGCGTGGACATGCAGGGAGAGCTCTCGAGGGAGACAGAGAGGTGTAGAGAGATAGAAGGGAGAGGATGAAAATGAATTCCACACGGTTTACTCCTAAACCCGTATCCGTGTTTCTCCTGTGACGATGACGCGTGTCCTTAAGGACATTTGATAAAACTTCTTAAGTAACATATGTTTGCTGCTTTTTTATTTAGTTTCCATTTAAATTTTTTACCGAAAACCTTAAGGACCACCTAACATACGTGCGATAATGATGCCCTAAGATCCAAAGTTAAGAGAGATATATATATGAAAATGAATTCTGAAGAAGATGAGGAAGATGTTGTGGACGTAGTATATCAAAAAATTCCTCTCTTCCGTTACATTTCTCGGTTGTCTGTTTCTAACCTGATGTCACTTTGTAGATCTTTGTTGTTGTATTTCTTTTTATTTTCCATCGTCTCATTCTAAGCTTGATGCAAACTATTGCAAGTGTATGTTACAAGGTCTAACTCCTAACACATTTGCCCAATCCATGGGGACTACTTGATCTAAAGATAAAAAGAATGAAGACTTCCAATTCCTTTTTGTATTTTTTATGTTCTCAAAATCAAGACATCTATTTTTTTGTCTATCTCATGGATTGGAAGTTTTTGAATTAGATGTGTAATGGAGAAAAACTATGTTTATCAATAAAAAGTGATATAATTATATCTAAAACCTTTTATCATCTTATTTAAAATTAGCTAAACAGATTATAAATATATTAAATTGTATTTAAAAGCTAGGTCCATGTATTTCCCAAATAATTACTAGTCTTACTGCCAAAAACGCTTAGTGTGATTCTGAACAAGACTTTTAGTATTTTGGTTTCACTTTCTGTTATTGATTTAGTTTACAGTTTTTAACTATTTAGTAACAATTGTTATACAATTTTAACTTTTAAGTTACCAGTAGGACCACTATTCTTTTGTTTTTGTTTTTTCCGTTCAAGTATGCACATGACCATTACAGTATTCTCATCACTCATAAGTTAATCTTTATCTTTATATACTAAACCACAAATCACTTGCTAAAAAAAAAAAAAAAAAAAAAAAAACCACAAATCACTTTACCAATCAAAATTTACCACATCATTTATATTATAAAATATAAATTTAAAAGTATCAAATAAAACAAGATAATGATAGAAAAAAAATATAACCGTTCGTTGAAACACTCACTACCCATAACTCACTTTCTTCTCCACGATTCTATAAATTCAAATCTACTTTTACATGCATTTTTTTCTATATTATTTGCACTGGCTCCACTTATTTTCTCTCTTTTGAAAATGATGAAAATTCAGTTTTTTAAACTTCTGAATATCGTATCTATCATTCTTCTAAAATTGTATATCTTACTAAAATTTGCACAACAAAGCTTTTAAGGATTTTTTTGCACCGAAAGAGAAAAAAGAAAGCACAGATTTTCTATGGTAGAGCTTCCTGCAAAGTTGACAGAAGAAAGTTCAAATTCTGGTTAGTGAGACTAAACACGTCCAAACTCTTTACGACTCAAATCGTAGTTTGCTTCATGTTTCTTTTTATAGACATTTTTCTTCTATTGTACTATAATTTTGTTCTTTTTTTTTGTTCTTCTAGATATTAACAAAATTTTCGTATTTTCTGCAGTAAAAGATAAGCCTAATAAATTAGGTCAATTCTGTTTTTAAAATAGTTTACAAAATTTATTATGTTTTATAAATGGACTAAATTGGTTTTCATTTTGCGAATTTGAGATTATTTGTTGTGGTGGTGGTAATTCAAGAAAAGAAAGTAAGAAGCTCACCTTAAGAGCACATACTTACAAAGCTCAGATCAGCTTGCGAACCACCACAAGAAAAAAATTATAGTGATAACAAGAAAGTAAAAATGAAGCTTAAGAGACTCATGTCTATTTCTAGATCACGAACATCAGGTTGGTATTTTTTATTTTTGAATGCTGATATTATTTTTGGATCAACATACGCTTTTGTAGATTTTCTCATAAACAGAAACGTTAGAATCATTGAAAAAGTTTAGGCCAAAAGTACAGCAGTGAAAATGGAAAAAAAGAAAAGTAAAACAAAAAAAAAATGTAAGAGAAGAGTGAAAACACGTGAATTATCTACAAGTAAAGTTGATATTTATTTTACTTGTGCTAGATATATGCTTTCCCTTAATTTTCATATTATGATTTTGGTTTAAGCGATTGATGTTTTACATGCATTATGGATCCATATTGGTATGTCATAAGATATAAACATCAAATTCTATGTTTTCAAGTGCACCATATAATAAATCTCAAAATAATATTTATTTTCACAGTAAATTATATATATATATATATATATATATATATATATATATATATATATATATATATATATATATATATATATATATATATATATATATATATATTCCTGTATAATTAAAATATGTATAAAAAGAATAATGTCCGTGCATAGCACGGGAGCTACACTAATATATATTAAAAAAGAAATCACAACTTTAATTCATATGTGATATTTTTAAAAATGGACCTTCACTAGAAATCAGTTATCATTTATTTATTCCTAATAATATTTCACTCAAAATATAACAATCAACTCCTATAAAACCGGATTGGTTAACAAACACATATTTGATTCCTTAATAAATTATACTTAGTGGTAATGGAAACCATCGTATAGTTCAAAATACTGAACCGATTTAAATAATTCAACAAATGTATATATAATGGTTGTATAAACGCATTATCTATTAAAATAAAAATCATGACTTATTTCATGTGTGAGTTTTTAATTTGGACCATCTTTTAAACTACTTTAATCATACTATTTTTTGATATCTTTTTATTTTAAATATAATTATATATATTTTTAAAAATATAAAAAATGTGTTTAAAATATTTTAACAAGATGTTAATATTCAAAAATTCTGAGTAAATATTTTAATAATTCGTAATAAAAGTTTTCAGAATTTTCAGGAAGCTTATGTAAATATTTTAACTAATTTTGTAATTAGCAATGAACTATTCTTATGCATTGATATACATTCAATTATCATTTATTAAAAGGAAACATAAAAATTATATCTTTTTATCTATTTTATAATAATAGTAATTCATGTTAAAATAAAACTATTATATTTTATTAGATATGATAAATTATTTTAAACTGATAAATTTATAATTTAATTTACATAAATATATAATATTTATGCTAAAAATATGATATGGTGACATAACGAATTAACATGCGCAAACTATATGATACATGTACAATATTTTACATCTCTTAGGATTTTTTTATATAAAAAATATTTTTAAATGAATAAACGTGAAAATATAGCTAAAAGGAAATAAGACTTTGAAGGTTGGCAGATCAGAATTGAATATAAATTTAATACAAAACAATTTTCAAATATGTTGTTTTATGCATATATTTTTTTAATAACTAAATTAAACTAAATTAACATAAATACAAAATAAAAAGCGACAAATACATGTGATGGTTTTAAACTATTGATTAATTACACCATATAAACTATAAAATTATTATATTTGAAGTATCTACATCAACATTTAAATATATGGTTAACTTTAAAATTGTATACCACTAATAAACTGTAATAACATATATGTTTATAAAACTGAAAAAAGATTCGCGGATCAAGATCTAGTTATTACTTAAAGTTATGCTTATTAGTTAAGAAATGTATTAGAAAAATAACTAAACTCAGTAGATCATAACATTTCCTTCTATTTATTTCCATCTTACTTCCTAAAATCTAGGTATAAGAAAATGATAATTTCTAACTAATCAATCTACCTTTAGTTTAACCTATATGATATTTATCAATATCGGTTTTGATTGGTGATGATGTAGCTTTAAAAAACTAGGAAATCACCGCGCGCGTAAACGCACGGGAGAAAAGATGTTTAATTTATTTATTTTAAAGTTATTTTTATATAATTTATATTTGTTGATCGATCATTTTAAATCATTTAATAAACTAATTATTTTATATGTAAATAAAAATTTAAAAAATAATCATAACAAAAGAGTGAAAGTATAATTTGTGTTTAAAAATGTGTAAATTTAAATGTTATGTATTTAGCGTAGCAAAATTAAGTATCATAGCCGTATTCAATTATTTTTTCCTTTTTTTTTGTGGCCGTTTGACTTCTTCAATTGTTTATGTCCTTTCATTTTGATTGTTAGTTTCACTTTGTTTTAAATCTTTGGATGTATTTGATATTCTTCTTTTCCTTGTCTTATTTCTTTCCGAAGCACTGGTTTCTTCTATTCCGTCCGCATTGTAACCAATTTTATTTATTATAATAGGCTGTTAAAATGAAATGTAAGTTTGTTAATTTTCTTTCTAATTTTTCTGATTTGTATTTACAAAAAAGGATTATATTCCAAATATATTGTACATCTTCATTAATACTTTGGTTATCTGTGATACTTGTAACCGTTAATCTAGCTGAACTTGACTGATAATTGTAGGATGTAACTTTAACATTGAATTTAAAACTTTTTCGATAAGCTTTTCTGAAAAGTAGGAGATAATTGCATTAACACTTAAATCATTATATATATGACTGTTCCTGCATATAGTAATTTTAAATATTAATTTATGATTATACACCATAGTTTAATAATTATTATAAGTATTATACTTACATTAAATTGAATTAAGCATGTTGCTGATTTACCCAAAATACGGGTTATGTCTCTGTTGAATGTGGTTGATAAAACTGAATCCGAGTTATCTTCGACAACAATCTGAAATTTATACATATTTTAATGTAATTGGTATTAATAATCTGTTGGTAGTAAAATTACAAAATTTTGTTTTTCTATGTTACAATAATATGCTAACAATATATGATTTTGTGCATTTTTTTTCAAATAAGTTTTTCATTCCTTTTCAGAAATATTTTAGCGGAATGAGATTATATTATATGTAATTCCATCATTTTCTTGAACCAATTTCAATAATTTTTATTTCAATAATAAATTATTTTTCTTAACAATCAAAGTTGCACAATAAGTTTAGGTTGTATATAATTACTAATTTATTAATTCTTAAAAAATATTGAAATGTTTTTTTCTACCTCAAACAAATCTTTGGCAACAAAATCTATAATTTCTGTAATTTTGTCAATGTCATCATTTAATTTTTTTATTTTATTTTCCTTCACTTGTATTTGAAGTGTTATGTATTGGCACAATTTACTTAAAATTTATACTATAAATGATATATATTTTAATTAAAATTACTTTTTTGGGAAAGAATGAATAATACTCAATGGATCATCTTGATATATTTTGGAAGCGGGCATCATGTTTAAGTAAAGGTAATATATAATTCATGTTATTAATTTTTAATTTTTATTGTTAAAATTTATTAGTAATTTATTAATATGAAATATGTTTTTTATATAAATCTGAATATTTTTTTAGATTCACGCTTGTTATTATTAGAGTAACACCATATGTTTTCCTATTTTTCATCTGTTTTTAGTACATATCTACCATATTGTCTCATATAGTAATACACACTTTGTTTCTCATGTTATATAGTTATTATTTTAATAATTTAGTTATTTTTTAAAATTGTGACTTTAAATTTTTGAAATAGATGTGCAAGTTAATATAAATTTTTATTTTATGTGCAATACCAAACATTTTTAGCAACTATTGTATAATTTGGACGTGGTAATTGATTGTTTACAAAATATAATAAATTATGGTTACTAACACTATTAATTATAAATCAAAGTTTATTCTTCTTTGTCCAATACCTAGTATTGTATCATCCGCATTTATCTTTTCTTCAACAATTACATAAACAAAATCTGCATATATGAATTTATATATAAGCATACAATTTATATGTATATAACTTTTGGTTATGTGTACTATACCATTACCATCATAAGATAAATTCTTGTCTGAAATTTTCATAAGTTGATTACTGATATGTCATGGATTTTACCCATTTTCAACCATGATTTATATATGTTTTTGGAAACAAAAGGATACTTCTAGTGCCTTTTTAGAGCTTTTACAGGTTCAGGTACTCATTGGGGTAAACTAGTCATTATGGAGCTAAAATTGAGACTTTATGAAGATATGAGCAAAACGATGTTAAAGATATCGACCGAGGCACGTTGAGAACAATCGACCGTTAGGAGATTACCGGTATCGATCGATTGAGAATATTCACCGTCGATCGATATAGAAGTCCTCTGAGTAATTAATTAAAGATTAGAAGCCCTAATTGCTTCACAAGAGTTTTAATAATTATACCTTAAGTCCCTGGCCGCCTGTTAGGCTATATTATGAGGGTTTTGTACTAGTTTAGACAGACTTCTCTAGAGAGATATTTTAGACCTAATTTGGAGAGAAGCATCTAGCTACACTTTGAGAAGAGCTTAGGAGTAGAGAGAGAGATCTGAACTACAAATCCAGAGAAGATCTTGAACTCTTTTGCTTTACTTATTTCTTTACTGTTTCTTTTGCTATTACTATCTTTAAAGCATTATTCAAACCATTATAACTTTGTCTCTCATGAATATGTTTGAGTAGTCTCTCTTGTTAGATTTAGGTTTCTTATTAAGGTTGACTCATACATTGAATGAATCATTACTAGGGTGTTTAAAATATAGTTCTTCAACTAGTCATCATAAATGCTGATGATAAGGATTGTTCACCCTTATCTTTGATTTTAGGATCAATATGGACAAGTGAGAACTTGGCAATTACCTCAAATCTAAGTAAATTTAGTGAGGACTAGAGAACCGTTCTAAACTTGTTACTTTAACTCGCTGGAATCAATATCGCTCGACGAGATAATCCTTTTGTCGACCGATATAGAAAAGAGTCATCGATCAATATTTCCATTGAACATTGATCGATACTCTCTAACGGTCATCGAATGATAGTTGTTGAGCCGAAACCCAGTAGAAGCTAATTCTTTAGATTAAAACCTTAAAAGTTTGGATCCAGAACTATGAACAATAAAAACCCTTTATAACTTGCATGTTTGTCATACCTGAGAAAATACCTAAGTCTAACTACATTATTTCCTCTAAGCAAATCAATCAATCAATCGAGCAATCACTTGCTCATCTTCTAAGTTATTGTTTTAAACTTGCTGTCTAACTTTATTTCGAAAAATAAATAATCTAATGTGTAATCCTAGAGTCTATGTGGATTCGATCCCTAAGTACTACAATTGAACCTCTTTTGATGAGAGTAATTCACTCCTTAGGGTAATTTGAGTGATATCAAATTTGCCACCGTTGCCGGGGACTCTTTCTCATTACCACCAGATTTAGTTTAGAATATAGTCTAGATTTTTATTTTTTTTTACTTAATTCCTTTTCCTTTATCTCTGCTATCACAGGGAACTCAAGATGGAAAAGACAGATTTCGTCCGAGCATCGACCTATGACGTAACATATACATCGAGCGATATGTCAAGCAAGGAATCGATCGACATAGTCCAACCAGCATCGATCGACGCAACCCAGCCGGAAGCAGGTAAGTGTTTACTTACCAACCTAGTTAATGAGGAAGTAGTCCAAAATGAACCGTTAGGTCAGTTAAACAATGAAACCAATAATTTAACAGTTAAACATGGGACTGCAATCCCTGTTGAATGCTATCCATCTTCAACTGAAGATGCAGGAAAGTTGCAAGACTACTTAGACCCCATTAAGACCTATTCCAATAGATCAGCCATTAAGCTACCAGAGGATGATGCAAATAAGTCTATGCTTCATTTTGACTACATCCATCTGGTACAATAGAATCCCTTTCGTGGTTCTGCCTCAGAACACCCCCACGAGCACATCGACTTTCTGGAAGAACTAACACTCGATAATAATAATCGTTGTAGACTTTTCCCTTTCTCCTTAGGGAGAGAGGCCAGAAATTGGTTAAATCAGCTACCAGCAGGATCTCTAACTTGCTGGAAAGATATCCGCAATGCATTCATAAACCATTTTTTCGATGAATCTCGATACTGGGACACGAGACATAGACTCTCCACATTCCTTCAAGGCCCACGAGAATCTTTCATAAACACTTGGATTAGATTTAAGAATTACCAACGAGATTGTACCCACCATGGTTATTCGGAACTAGAGCTCCTTAAATTCTTTTACGGAGGCCTCGAGCTAGATTACCAGATCACGCTAGATAATGCGAGTAACAGAAATTTTAGCTCCAGGAACCCTGAGAAGCAAGTCATCTGATTGAAAACATAGCGATGGGTAAATCTTATGTGAATAAAGATAAAGAAAGAGAAGCTAGATCTAGAAAAAATCTTCAAATAGATGAAATTAAGCAGTCTTTGGATCTACTTCATTCTTTGATAAAGGAAAATAAACCTGATATAATCCAAAGCGATAAGAATGTCCAGTCCATTGAGCAAACATTCCTTAGACATGGAAGCTCTCAGGAACACACTATTTACATAGATAGTTTTACCCAAAACTACAACACCCTCATTGGATCACACCGAGGAAGGGCCCAAGCTAGATTAAACCATGCTTCCACAGGAAACCGGAGGTTAAGAAATGACCTAGACGCCAAGCTGAATATTGCCTACTCTGAAATGTCAAAGAAACTTGACGCTTTGTATGAGCAAATTAGAAGTCTAGAAAGCAATATCGCCAATAATGCTATCGCTATAAAGAGGGAACCAGGACATCTACCGGGGAAGACTGATGCAAACTCGAGACATCACGTAAGCGCTGTAATCTTAAGAAATGGGAAATAGCTAACTCCGATTACTAGGAAAAGCACTCCTTCGGAAGAAAATGCTGAAATTCTAGAAACGGATAAACCCATTCCGAACCCCGTGCTTCTCCGCGATTCGAGAACTGAACTCCCTCAGAACAAAGAAACCAATAAAAATTCTAAGGAGACTGAGGAGCAGGTGATCATTCTCGATGAAGAGGAACCTGTTGATATCGATCGATACAAAAATAACGATATCGATCGACAAACCCCCACGAATTCAAAAGAGAATTCAACACCCACTGGACCGACTATAGAACGGCTATACAACACTTTACCTCCCTACCCTCCCAAATCTAATACTAAGCGCAACATAGACAATGAAATCTGTAGACGAGCCTTCGAACGAGTTAAAGTGGAGATGCCACTTATTGACGCCCTCAGGATTTCATCAACAATAAGACAGTATGTCAAGGGAATGACAACCAAGATTTTTTCAACAGAGAAACACAGTGTCATGATGGTTTCTGCAGAGGTTAGCGCCATAATTCAGAGCGAAACCCCAGAAAAGAGACCCGATCCTGGTAGTTTCGTTCTCAGATGCACAATTCGAGATCATCTATTTCCGAGAGCACTCTGTGATCTAGGCTCTAGCGTAAATTTAATGCCGCACTCCGTCGCAACATTCCTTGGGTACACTGAATTTACACCAGCCAACATCCAATTAGTCCTCGCCGGTAGATCTGTTAGGATCCCGGAAGGAGTACTTGAAGATATACCTGTAAAGATCGATGGATGCGTTGTCCCAACAGATTTTGTTGTGCTGCATTACAAGAACGAACCAAGGGATCCGATCCTATTAGGTAGACCATTCCTTGCTACTGCAAACGCCATTATCGATGTCAAGGAAGGACGTATAAATCTTAACATAGGCAATATTCCTGTAAGATTTGATATGGAAAAGATCATCACACTTCCTTTGATAGATAAACAATCATCTTATATAGATGAGATAGATGAGCTAACCCAAGAATCTCTTGAGAAATCGTACTCGAATGATCATTTGGAAAATGAGCTTGCACTTGCCCAGAACGAAGTCTTCAGCATAGATGACAGAGCAGACGAGTGTGATCGTCTCATGGAGACTGGTCAAGGAACCTCAGGTATCGAAACCAAAGGCGACGATGAATCAAAGATCGATATCGATCAATATCTGATTACTAATATCGATCGACACCCGCCGTCATTTGGAAATCTCACAAAAGAAAAAGTACCGAAGGTGGAGCTTAACCCGTTACCCGCTGGACTCAAGTATGCTTTTCTTATTGACGATTCCTATCCAGTGATAGTTAATGCAAATCTCACTAATGGGGAACTTGCTATATTACTGAACAAACTTCGCAAGCATATGAAAGCACTTGTATACTCTTTAGATGACATCCCAGGCATCTCACCTGACCTTTGTATGCACCGGATCCATCTGGAGGACAAATCCAAGTCATCCATAGAGCATCAGAGACGACTAAACCCAAATCTCCAGGAAGTCGTGAAGAAGGAAATCATCAAACTGCTTGATGCTGGGATAATCTATCCAATTTCTGATAGCAATTAGGTAACCCCGGTCCACGTAGTACCCAAAAAGGGAGGTATTACAGTCGTTAAGAACGGCAAAGATGAGCTAATCCCAACAAGGACTGTGACCGGACATCGAATGTGTATCGATTATAGGAAGCTGAACTCCGCAACCCGAAAAGATCACTTTCCTCTACCTTTTAGTGACCAAATGTTGAAAAGATTAGCCAGTCACCAATACTATTGTTTTCTTGATGGATATTCCGGATTTTTCCAAATCACGATACATCCATGATCAAGAAAAGACAACGTTCACATGCCTCTATGGAACCTTCGCATATTGGAGGATGCCATTTGGTCTGTGTAACGCGCCAGCTACTTTCCAACGCTACATGATGTCAATCTTCACTGATATGACAGAAAACTTCATGGTAGTATTCATGGATGATTTCTCAGTTTATGGATCGAGTTTTAAAGATTTTCTCGACAACTTATGCAAGGTCTTGGAGAGATGTGAGGAAAAGAATCTAGTCCTAAACTGGGAAAATGCCATTTCATGGTTAATGACGGTATCGTACTCAGACACAAAGTGTCTGCAGCCGAAATTGAAGTAGACAGAGCAAAGATAGAGGTGATGACAAGTCTACCACCCTCGACTAACATAAGGGACATCAGGAGCTTTCTAGGACATGCTGGATTTTATAGAAGATTTATAGAGGATTTCAGCAAGATAGCCAGACCCTGACTATTCTCCTTTGTAAGGACACTAAATTTGATTTTACACAGAATGCCAACAAGCATTTGAAAAGATCAAGAAAGCACTGATAATTGCCCCCGTCGTACAAGCACCTGACTGGAATCTTCCATTCGAAATATGTGCGATGCGAGTGATTTCGCTGTAGGAGCGGTTTTAGGGCAACGAAAAGATAATAGGGCTACATGCTATCTATTATGCCAGCCAAACTCTGTACGAAGCTCAGAGAAACTATGGAACAACTGAGAAAGAACTACTTGCAGTAGTATACGCTTTCAAAAAATTCCGTAACTATCTAGTGAGCTCAAAGGTCATTGTTCACACTGATCATGCAGATATTAAATATCTTATGCAAAAGTTAGATGCGAAACCATGGCTTATTTGATGGATACTCCTTCTCTAGGAATTCGATATGGAAATAAAAGATAAGAGAGGAGTAGACAACGGTGTCGCAGATCATCTTTCCCGGATAAGAGTAGACGAAGAAGTCCCTATTAATGATTTCATACCGACTGAAAATGTGTACTTCACAGCTTCATCACTTATCGGTCAGATACAACTCTCATCCGAACTTGCATCGGCCGTTGATACTGAAAGCATTAACTTCGGGGATCAGATGTCGATCGATGAACAATCAATCCAATCGGTCGATACTAGTGATACCATGTCGATCGATGGAACTGACGATATTGACCTACGGAACATCTCATTTAAGATCACAATCGATACGACCCCAACTGTGGCATGCCAAGCAATCGAAAATAAACATAATATCTCCCAGAATGGAGATATTACGCACGATACGCACGCTGTGGATAAGCGATTTAGCGAAAGACCTTGGTACGTTGACATAGTGAACTATCTTGCCGCAAACGTCTAACCTGAAGAACTTAAAAACTACGACATAAAGAAGTTCTTCAGAGAAGTAAGGAGGTACCATTGGGACGAACCTTACCTGTACAAACAATGCGCCAATGGCATTTTTCGACGATGCGTAGCTGAAACTGAGATTTCTGATATCATTTACCACTGCCATGGATCCGAATACGCTGGACATTTTGCGACCTTTAAAACGGTTTCAAAAATTCTCCAACCTGGATTCTGGTGGCCTACAATGTTTTGCGACGTTCATGCCTTTATCATCAAGTGCGACAGATGCCAACGTCGAGGAAAAATTAGCAAAAGACACGAAATGGAACAAAAGTTCATTCTTGAAGTAGAAGTCTTGATTGTTGGGGGATAGACTTCATGGGTCCTTTCCCTACTTCTTACGGAAACAGATACATTCTAGTTGCTGTCGATTACGTTTCCAAATGGGTTGAAGCAGTTGCTTCACCAACAAATAATGCTTCTGTTGTTATCAAACTTTTCAAGAGCATCATTTTTCCAAGATTTGGAGTCCCCGGTAGTTATAAGCGATGGTGGAACTCATTTCATCAACAAAATTTTTGAGAATCTACTCAAAAAGAACGGAGTTCACCATAGAGTATCCACACCTTACCACCCACAAACAAGTGGACAATTCGAAGTTTCTAACAAACAAATAAAATAAATTTTGGAAAAGACTGTAGGAGCCACGAGGAAGGATTGGTCTAGGAAATTAGATAATGCACTCTGGGCTTACCGAACCGCATTTAAGACACCGTTAGGAACAACTCCATTTCACTTACTCTACGGAAAAACTTGCCAGTTACCAGTCGAGTTAGAGCATAAAGCAGCCTGGGCTACTAAATTGTTGAACTTTGACATAAAGACTGCTGCAGAACGGAGAATCATCCAGCTTAATGAACTGGATGAAATAAGGCATCTGGCCTATGAGAACTCTAAGTTATATAAAAAGAGAACCAAATCTTACCATGACAAACACATCATTTCTCGACATTTCGTCCCAAATGATCAAGTTCTCATATATAACTCTCGTTTGACTTTATTTCCCGGAAAACTCCGATCTCGTTGGTCTGGCCCTTTTACTGTCACAGTGCTCCAACCCAATGGAACCGTTACCCTTATAAATGAGAAAGGAGAAGAATTCATGGTAAATGGCCAACGAGTAAAAAATTATTGGGTTAAGCCCCCAAATGTTAAACCCCTAAAGTTAGGCATGCCTAACTCCAACCAAGGTAAGAAATCGCTGAGTAAAGCTAAACGACTTAAAATAAGTGTGGGAACCGAAATTCACACTTGTTGATTTCCATTAAATATGGAAACTTAGGAAAACCCTAATTTTCCAGAGGAACCGGATCTCTGCGAAAGCCAACAACAAGTAACCAAATAAATGCGGAAAAATATGAAAAACGCAATAAAACGAATTTATAAAGAAAGTCGATCTTATTTCCGATTTGCGTAAGAGCGTTGCGATCATTACAAGGAATTACAAAGGCTTTGGCCACAGGGGCCATCAGCGAGTTACAAACATAAAACCCTAGATCTAGTCGAGTCGCAGCTCGATAACGAAAGACGGAAAAAGATAGGAAAAGAGGTTTGATTGATTTCGGACTGAACCTTATAAAAGGCTGCCTACGTACCCCTTTCGAGGATCAAGTCGAACGTAGTTCAGTTGATAGAGCTGGACCAGAGATCAAACTGCCTGGGTGTGTTCGTCTAGTAATTGAGCGCCAGTCATAGAAACCGAACTTGTCGAGAAAAAGCCTAAGTTTCTAAGCGCGGAAAATTCTAAGTCTAGAAAAGTTGTAAAAGTCTCTGATGAGAGCTCTGAAAATCGTCCCTTTGCTTCTGCCCTATGCCTCTTGCTTATATACTCCCCTCCTAGGCGGTTTTAGCCTTTCCATTTCGCCCAAACTCGAGTTTATCGGGAATTTTCCATTTATCTTGATTCTTTCTTTTTTTCCTGCGGAAATCTTCTATTTATCTCCAAACTTGCCATTTATCTTCAAACCTGACATTTATCTTCCTTCTACGAGTAAACCATCAAAACGTTATCGTATCTTCGGGTTAGATTTCGTTAAGATCGCGGGATGGACTTTTATCGCGTTTTAAGACCTTTCGGGTCGTTTTACGATAAATCCGTTTTACGACTTTATACGAGATCGTTTCTGATCCGATGCCGTTTTTAGTAAATTCCCCGACTTAATCGTAAATATTAGCTACGTTCGTTTCTTGGTTAATCGTTGCCGTTTTTTACGATTTTCTCGACATTTTTATTAAAAACGCGTTTTTTATGATTTTAGCGAAAAATCTCGAGTTAATCGTATAGTTTAGGCAATGTTCGGTGTCTCGTTAACCGTTGCCGTTTTATAGAATTTCCTCGAATTCTTTCCGAGAAAACAAAATTTTACGGTTTTTATCATAAAACTCGAATGATAGGTCGGATCAGAACGAAACGGGAGACATTTTGACCGTGGTTCGGAATACGACCGTGTCGAAGGACGTAAGCATTGAATCGGGGATGCGGGAGATCGAGGCTCAGGATGGTCGGTTCGACGTACGGCGAACCGAGCCGGACCGGTCACTGTCCGGGAAGCTTCTAGTTCGCCCAACGGCGAACTAAGCCGGCTTGGGTTAGTTCGCCATTGGGCGAACTAGTCTGGATGAGACTAGTTCGCGTTTTACGGCGGTTTCGGTTTTTCGCGGTTTTGTAAAACGATTCTTCAGGTTTTATAAAATTATTCTTCGAGTTTTATAAAACGATCCTCGAGTTTTATAAAACGATTCTCGAGTTCTATAAAACGATTCTTCGAGTTTTATAAAATGATTCTCCAGTTTTATAAAACGATTCTTCGAGTTTTATAAAACGATCCTCGAATTTTATAAAACGATTCTCGAGTTTTATAAAACGATCCTCGAGTTTATAAAACGATTCTCGAGTTTTATAAAACGATCCTCGAGTTTTATAAAACGATTCTCGAGTTTTATAAAACGATTCTTCGAGTTTTATAAAACGATTCTTCGAGTTTTATAAAACGATTCTTCGAGTTTTATAAAACAATTCTTCGAGTTTTATAAAACGATTATCGAGTTTTATAAAACGATCCTCGAGTTTATAAAACGATTCTCGAGTTTTATAAAACGATCCTCGAGTTTTATAAGACGATTCTCGAGTTTTATAAAACGATTCTTTGAGTTTTATAAAACGATTCTTCAAGTTTTATAAAACGATTCTTCGAGTTTTATAAAACGATTCTTGAGTTTTATAAAACGATTCTTCGAATTTTATAAAATGATTCTCGAGTTTTATAAAACGATTCTTCGAGTTTTATAAAACGATTCTCGAGTCTTATAAAACGATTCTCGAGTTTAATAAACGATTCTTCGAGTTTTATAAAACGATTCTTCGAGTTTTATAAAATGATTCTCGAGTTTTATAAAACGATTCTTCGAGTTTTGTAAAACGATTCTTCGAGTTTTCATAAAACGATTTCTTTTATATTTTTGCGGTGACTTTTTGCCATTGATTACGTCGTGACCGATTTTGACACCAACAATAAGCGCTGAGTGGGAGGCAACCCACTATTAGGATTTAATTTCTTGCTTTTAGGATTAATATTTTTTATTATCATTATTAATTATTTAGATTTTTATTAAGAATATTTAGACTTTCCGCAAACTAGTAAGCATAGTAGACTAAATGGGTCATATCGATCGATATACATAAATCTGTATCGATCGATACAAACTTATCGAGGGAAAACTCCTTTTAAGTCGACACGCACCGTCTTCTCCCTCACAATCGCCAATCGCCCCAGAAACTCTAAAACCTCTCTTTCTCTCTCGATTATTCACGGAATCTCACCGTTTTTACCTCAATCGACTTGAAATCCACCTCCCATCTCGGTTTTGCTCTTCAATCCAAATTCCTTCAAGGTATAATCTTTTGATTATTAGATTTCAATGAGAACAAAGTTTAAAACAAACCTTGCATAGAAACCGGTAGATAGGTCCGTTTTTCATTGATTAGAGTTGCTAGGATTGATAGATTAGAGGTTTAGGAGTGTTAGAACTAAGAATTACACTATGAAATTGCGATTTGGATTGCTTAGATTTTTGCAGGTTTCGGGACTCGATATCCATCGACATCGAGCATTCTCTGTCGATCGATATGCACATCTTGTCGGGTTACAAGGACACAAAATCGATCGATATACATCAGTTTACATCGATCGATATCGATCGAATGTGCGATCTGCTGACTCTCTCGTTTTCTCTATTTTTGCAGATGGTATCTGGCGACGCACGACGAGAGAGGAGAAAAAAGAGGAGACTCGATTTACTTGGGACCTCCAGGGGAAACACTTCATCATCTTCTTCCTCGGACAGGGAAGATGAGCGCGATCCTTGGCCACGTGAGGACGGGACGCCTATTCCGATCTACCGGGATTTTCCCAACCCGCGGGCCACAACCAAGAGCAACGAATGCCTGCACCGTCCAGTGAGCGACGATTGGGACACCTATGACATCATGTTCTACAATGCATGGCTTAATGTGGAGGTGGCACCCACGCGATTCATCGACCCTGCTACTATCTGGCGTTTAGGGATCGATGGTGACCGTGAGGAGATGCTCGTTCAGCTAGGATGTGGGACCATGGGTGCCCAAACCTATGACCTCTACCCTTCACTCGTCCGGTAGTTCATGGCCACTGTTCGCTTCGAGTACATGAACCAACCATCGCGTGTTGCTTGTGATGGCGTTCTCTCTTTCTTTGCTAGGGGCATCCAGTACTACGTCACTGTCCCCGAGCTCTGCATGATTTCCAGCTTTGAGCATTCCACGGCCACACGCAGTAATCTCTTCGACTTCCCAAAGGTTAAGGAGTTCTGGGAGATCTTTGGCACAGGTCCCTGGAGTTCAGCCACGGTAATCCAGACCGACATCCGTCACCCCACTCTCCGGTACTTCATGTGGATCCATGCCGCCACTCTGCTTTGCAAGATGGAGCCGAACAAGGTGAGGATCCACTAGCTTACACTTCTCTACCATGCACTTGACGGACTGGTAGACCTGACCTTCCTGGACCCGGACCGTGAGCTGACCACACCCAACCTGGGTGCCGTCTTCGCTGAGCATCTAGTAAGCTTGAAGACGAAGCCTTTCTCCGGTACATCCAATCGAAAGAGGGAGAGCGTAGGGAGTCTTCTGACACCGATCTTCCAGTACCTCGGGATCCGCTTTGATGAGGGCACGTGTTTACTTGGACGCAGCTCATCTGCGTAACAGCCGTTGGATGGACAGGGAGTTGTTCTGGACTTTCAGGACTACAGCTGGTACACACCGGTTCCTTCTGCCTCACCGGGAAGCGACTGACTTCGTGTCGGACATCGACAAGCTTAGGTTCCAGCCAGACGCACGCCTAGTCCGCAACCCATCTGCATCACGTCGGGATACAGGAGTCCGCAGCGCCGCTACCTCTCGGGCTTCATCAGCAGCACCCCTGATTCAGTTCCCAGATCTCTCAGGGATATAGACAGAAGATGAGAGGGTTTTCAGGAGAGGAGGGTTGGATGCTCTTCGGGCTATCTGGTCTCGTGTCTCGAGATGCCGCTGCTCGAGCAGAGCGAGTACTTCAGCCTTTGACCCCTCGGCACCAGGTCCATCTCACCACTACCATTAGAACGATGGAGATGATGATGAGAGCAGTGACGACTGATTCACTTGCCTTTTTCTATCCCTTATCTCGTACTATTATGTTTTTACCTTTATTTTCAGACTTGTAGGTTTTATATTCGTGCTCTTTCATGAATACACCTGCTTTTATTATTGTCTAACTATTCATGTGTGTTGAGAATGTCTAACAGAGCTAAAGTAGAGATACATAACTCATGAAAATTGAGTTCGATGGATTGACAACACAATAGGTGAAGGCACTTTGTATCGATCTACATACACCACTGAATGTCGATCGGTTCAGCTAACTTTATATCGCTCGATGTCTTACTAGACATATCGATCGATATGTAAGGGGGTAGAGGTACGATTTTCCTACTAACATGAATATATTTGCTACATCAAAGTTTCGTATTCCTCTTAGACAAAATAACATTGGGGACAGTGTTGTTTAAGTCAAGGGGGTATCTACTAACATTTTCATTTCATTTTCATTTCTCTGTTACAAAAAAAAAGTGTTTTACTATGAAGGGAGCAATGATTATATTAATTCAGACTTGTTACCTAACCACTTCTTAGCACCACTCTTAGATTTGTCAGTTACAGAGGGCACTAGAGATACTAAAGCGGATCACGTGTCAGCTATGACAACACTTGTTGAAAATGTTTGGAAGAACCAAAGCCGATTTCCAACCTAACCTGACATATTTTGCTTGTCTTGGGGCTTGGTATACACTGGATCGGATTCCTCCTTCAGATCTGAAAGGTAAAATTCTTGGTGATTTTGGTTCTCTTCTCTCCTTCCTTTAGCATCCAATAAAAATAAAATAAAAGATTGAGATGATTTCCTGAGAAGTAGAGGGAGAGGTACATTACCCATGACCCCACTATTCTAATTCAAAGGAATGATCACACATTGTGGAAGCGAGGAAGAGGTACATTACCCATGATCCCACTATTCGCCTACACTTTGCCAGAAAAAGCTACAAAAGTAGAAAGATCAATAAGATGAGCATTTGTTGTTCATTGGAATTGACATAAAAGAAATTGGGGATTCAGAGAAAGAAGATTTAGGAAGAAAAGAAACCATAATAAGACTGTTTTTTTACTCAGATATCTGTTGGGGTAAGAGTCCACGTGTCATTTGATCGATATTCCCAAGGTAAAGCCTGCACTTTTAATTTATGCATAAATGAAACCGGCAGAGTGGATAGATAAACAAGATCATTAAGTTGTTGGCTAGTTGAATTTGGTTGCTAAGCTAGGATATGGTGTAATGTACTTCTGAGATTGATAGATTTCTGAAGTCGCTTGCAATAAGTGATGGTTTCAAGTTTAGAATTATAGGAGTTTCCGCCTTTCAAACCTTTTCTAGACCAATGTTCTCTTATTTGCTTGAGGACAAGCAAAAGGATAAGTCTGGGGGAGTTAATATGTCATGGATTTTACCCATTTTTAACCATGACTTATATATGTTTTTGGAAACAAAAGGATACTTCTAGTGTCTTTTTAGAGCTTTTACAGGTTCAGGTACTCATTGGTGTAAACTAGCCATTATGGAGCTAAAATGGAGACTTTATGAAGATATGAGCAAAGCGATGTTGAAGATATCGACCGACGCACGTTGAGAACAATCGACCGATAGGAGATTACCCGTATCGATCGATTGAGAGTATTCACCATCAATCGATACAGAAGTCCTCCGAGTGATTAAATAAAGATTAGAAGCCCTAATTGCTTCACAAGAGTTTTAATAATTACACCTTAAGTCTCTGGCCGCCTGTTAGGCTATATTATGAGGGTTTTGTACTACTTTAGACAGACTTCTCTAGAGAGATCTTTTTAGATCTAATTTGGAGAGAAGCATCTATCTACACTTTGAGAAGAGCTTAGGAGTAGGGAGAGGGATCTGAACTACAAATCCAGAGAAGATCTTGAACTCTCTTGCTTTACTTATTTCTTTATTGTTTCTTTTGCTATTACTATCTTTAAAGTATTATTCAAACCATTATGACTTTGTCTCTCATGAATATGTTTGAGTAGTCTTTCTTGTTAGATTCAGGTTTCTCATTAAAGTTGACTCATGCATTGAATGAATCATTACTAGGGTGTTTAAAATATAGTTCTTCATCTAGTCATCATAAATGCTGATGATAAGGATTGATCACCCTTATCTTTGATTTTAGGATCAATATGGACAAGTGAGAACTTGGCAATTACCTGAAATCTAAATAAATTTAGTGAAGACTAGAGAACCGTTCTAAACTTGTTACTTTAACTCGCTGGAATCAATATCACTTGACGAGATAATCCTCTTGTCGACCGATATAGAAAAGAGTCATCGATCGATATTTCAATTGAACATCGATCGATACTCTCTAACGGTCATCGAACGATAGTTGTTGACCCGAAACCCAGTAGAAGCTAATTCTTTAGATTAAAACCTTAAAAGTTTGGATCCAGAACTATGAACAATAAAAACCCTTTATAACTTGCATGTTTGTCATACCTGAGAAAATACCTAAGTCTAACTACCTTTTTTCCTCTTAGCAAATCAATCAATCAATCAATCGAGCAATCACTTGCTCATCTTCTAAGTTATTGTTTTAAACTTGCTGTCTAGCTTTATTTCGAAAACTAAATAATCTGTTGTGTAATCCTAGAGCCTCTGTGGATTCGATCCCTAAGTACTACAACTGATCCTATTTTGATGAGAGTAATTCACTCCTTAGGGTAATTTGAGTGATATCAAATTTGCCACCGTTGCCGGGGACTCTTTCTCATTACCATCAGATTTAGTTTAGAATATAGTCTAGATTTTTATTTTTGTTTACTTAATACCTTTTCCTTTATCTCTGCTATCACAGGGAACTCAAGATGGAAAAGACAGATTTCGGCCGAGCATCGACCTATGACGTAACATATACATCGAGCGATATGTCGAGCAAGGAATCGATCGACATAGTCCAACCAGCATCGATCGACACAACCCAGCCGGAAGCAGGTAAGTCTTTACTTACCAACCTAGTTAATGAGGAAGTAGTCCAAAACGAACCGTTAGGTCAGTTAAGAAATGAGGACACTGTGTTTTGAAGTGGTAAGAATGGTTAAAAATAAATAAATAAGAGTAGAGATTAAGTAAAAAGTAAAAGAAAAAGTTCATAGTTGGTGCTCTCTTTACTGAAACCATGATGAAGACACTGTGTGATGAAGCCATTAAACCTCTCTCATGCTTCACCAAAGCCTTCAAGGTTCTTTTGAATGAAACCATATATCTCATTCCTAAGCTTAGCTGTCCTTGAAGTAGAGAATAATTTGGTGAGGAAGACCTTCTTACATTCATCCCAAGTGGTGATAGAGTCTCTTGAAAGGCTCTTCTCCCAAGTGTGGGCTTTGTCTCCCAAAGAGAATGGGAACAACCTCAGTTTGAAAGCATCTTCAGAAACACCATTGATCTTTGTTGTCCCACGTAGCCTATCAAAGCTATCAAGATGGTCTAGAGGATCTTCAAGGGCAAGACCATGATACTTGTTGCTTTGGATCATGTTGATAAGGCTGGACTTGATCTCAAAGGTGGCGTTCTGAACATCTGGAGCTCGGATACCAGCTCTATGCCCATGAATGTTTGGTTAATCATAGGCGCCGATGGCTCTAGCTTGGGGTGAGGTCTAAGGTTGTCAGCTCCTTGACCAATGCCTCCTTGAGGGATAACAGCCTCCTCTTGAGGTAAGTTGTTGTTTCTCTCCATCTCTAGCCTCAAATCTTCCAAGTAGGCTAGCCTCTCTTCTTCTCTTCTCCTTCTTATCAATTCTCTCTCAAGAGCTTGGATGTCTTGAGCTTTAGGTAAGAGGTTTGCAGCTCCTCTACTTTTCAGGTTCATACACCTGCAACCAATCTAAGGGATACAAAGAAGAATAAATCAGTAACTCTGCAAATAATATTTAGTCTCAAGCAATGACTAAATCTAAATATCAATAAACAACTCAGAAATGGCAACGGCGCCAAATTTGGTAAGGGTTTTTAGCCTTAGAGCAAATCAATATAGTAAGGTAAGTAGAGTGTCAATCCAATCTTGAGTGATAATGAATAAAGAGAATGCAAGTCATTGTATTAAGCTAAATGCAATCAAAGGGTTTGTTTTATAGAGTAACTAGTAACAAGCATGTAAGTAAACAAGAATAACTAAGCTTTGCTTCAATGAGATAAGAGAACCTATGGGTAAAGGTGTTGACTTTGGGTGATTAAGCTACTCTCTAGGGTGAGGGTTCAAACAATCAATCATATCCTATAGGTCTAAACACAATCCTAAACTAATCCTTTTTCAAGGTAAAAGTTCATTTGCTATCAATCTCTAAACATCAAGTGTCTTTGGCCTAAATTAATCAAGCAAGCATTGAGAACAAGTCTAATAACCATTTAAGCATCCCTAGCATCAAGTGTCCTTGGCTAAGTAAGCAAAGAGCATTAATACTTTGGTTCAGACATTTTCACAACCACCTTGTTGGCAAGAAATGTCTAATGATCTAGAATAGAAGGGTTATTCCTAATCTAGCATTGGGATCAAGTATTAAGCATAGAATAAGAAGGATCTAACACTAATCACCCTATGTCATCACTTAATCACCCTAATCACCTTAACCCATAAGCTCAAAGAGAGTCTACTCACTAATCTTCATGTTTAATCCTAAACCCATGATGGATAGAAGACTAATCATGGTTAGAAGATGAGATAGATTCAATTTAACTAAGAACAAAAGCTTAGATTAATCAAGGATGCAACTTTCCCAAATGTGTTTTTGTTTAGAGAAAATGAGATCTCCTTCCCAAAGGGGGTTACAAGGTATTTATATAGTGTAAGGAGACACAAGGGTTTTTAATGTGAAAAGACCAAAAGAACATAAGAAAAGAAGGGAAATTTCTGCTTGGGAACCACGCGGCCCGGGTGATGGGCGAGGACTCCACCCGCGCCGGATGGTCGATGGGTCTACTCCTTGGACGTGCGGCTAAGGCCACCCGAGCAGGCCAGCCCGCGTTGGCATTGCCCAACTACTTTTTTTGTGCTGGTTCTTCACGGACGAGCGGGTAATGCCACCCGAGCAGGCCAGCCCGCACTGGCCTTTGACCATTTGTGTGCGCGGGTGATGCTCTTCTGCGGTACACAACCCGGACCAGACTGGTGCCACCTTCTTCAAAACCTCAAATAGCTTCCAAAAATGAACCAAATTGCTTCTCCCAACCTCTAGTCACACCATATGATACTCCAGCACCTGATTAAAGATATGAATGCAAAATGGATCCTAAAGATGTGTAAACCTAAATCTATATGATGATTTATGTACAAAATGAAATGCTAAAACTATGTAAATATGTATGATATCACACATTTTCAGTCCCGACACGTTCGCACCCTTTCGGTCCCGACACGTTCGCACCTTTTCGGTCCTGAATCGTTCGCACCCTTTCGCACCCTTTCGGTCCTGAACCGTTTGCATCATTTTGGTCCTGACACGTTCACACCCTTTCAGTCCCTATACGTTTGCAACCTTTTGGTCCTGATACGTTCGCATCTTGAAAGAAGAGTTGCCAAATATTTGATATCAACAATCATTCCAAAGAGTATTTTTGATCCGTTAAATCTTAAAATATGACATCAACAATTCTTCCAAAGAGTATTTTGATCCGTTAGATCTTAAAATCAAATAATTTTTGACCGTTGGAATTAATTTCTTTTTTTCTATAAAAAAATGTTGATGTCAGAAGTAGTTTGCTATTATATATAGATTTGCTCTCAAATTAAAGATTTGAGTTTTGTTGTTGTGGCTGTAGAATTAAAATTATGGAAAGCACATAAAATTAGCTGTGAAAATTTGGCTTTCTAAAGCACACATACAGACATAAACAATAAAAAATGGCTGTGAACTTATCCAAAAGAATAAAGCATGATTGATGTAGAGTTAGGGTTGTAGATATAATTACTGTTGTGGACAACCACTACAGAAAGAACCAATCATCTCCATCATCATACAATCTACTCGTTTACATAACCGGAAATCTTATACAATAAAATTGACTTTTCTCCCTTTTCATGCTGCCACATCAGCAGAGAGCATGGGGCAAAAAAAGATACCTCAGCAATTAATCAGATCAAACCATCCGTAAATGTAATTGGTTACCCAACCGATTTTTATTTCGGTTTTGTTAATCTACTTTCTTGGGCTGGACAGGTTTTGTTAATTATTGAAAGGTCCAAATTATTTTTAGGTCAATCGTTCATCTTCTTTCCACCCAACTCGCCTGAGGTAAACCGACGCAGAAGAACGATCTCCACACCATAACGATGAACAACATTTTATTTACCAAATCTGAAAGCACGATCCATGCTACTCATCAACTCAACGGTGGCGCAATCCTCCATCCTGCTTGTCGAGTTGAAAGCACCAGCACCGCCTAGGTCCGTATTCTAAGGTTCTGGGAGGCGAGGGATGTGAAGAAAGACGGTGAGTGAATGGGTGTCGAGATGCTACTGCTTGACGACGAGGTAATCATATTTTCTAATCCTGTCGCTTAAGCATCCACATCTTTTTTTGTACGATAAATTTTGGACTACAAAATCCTATTTTCTAATCATATAGTGTACTCCTACGTCCCGCCAAACAGTCGACCCTTATCCAAGGACCAAGGGCCAGTTCCATGACACTTTTCCGTGAAGGATCTGTTTACACGTTGAGCGGTTTCGTCACAAGGAGCAACAACAATTTCCGTCTCTCTGACGCTCACTGTCCATACGCTACAATGATGTCACGTCTTTTGTAGAGTTAACTGATTTCGATTCGCCCACTATCATGTCGCTTAAGTATCTACCGTCTATATTATTGTACTTCTACGTTTTAAATTTTGAAGACATAATCTGGAGCTAACTGAAATTAGAAGCACGATCGATGATGGTTCACATGGGTCTCAGCGTGTGATGCTTACTCTACGCATTGAAAGGTCGTTTGTACATTTAAATGATTTGCTTCCGTCACAACTTTATATTCCAACGTAACCCTCATGATACTCAAATGTGCAGTTATGTGACCGTGGTTGTTAGCATGTTCGACGCCTTAACTCATGCATTTTATAACAAACTCGAAAGCTACGGGGGAGAGCTATCAATTGTGGTCGCCACCAGCATAAATCCGAAAATTGTTAGAGGTCAGTGAACTATTTTTGCCGTCTTACTTATTTACAAAAGCTTCGGAATCATTCATATGATAACTGTGATTTAAAACAAACATAACTTTCCATTAACTTAATTTCAGTTATGCAGGGCGGCTATTTCTCAACGCCTCATCTTGAACACATATATACTTTGAGTCGGAGACAGCTGTTGGAAAAGAAAAGTTTGACAAGCAAGTGATCCTCATATATACTATGGTGTATGTAAGGTGCTCTAGAATTGTGTTAAACAGAATTTAGAAGTCAAAAAGATATGCTACATAGGATTGGAATTGTTTTTAATTAATACAAACTTAAGGTTACAATATTTTAAATGATCCCCAAATAATATATAGGGGATGTTTGGGGCCGACAAATTAAACTAAATGGCCCTGCAAGTTTGTCATATTGCCTGGTCAAGCCCTATCTCAACCCGATATGCATCGTCTTCATCTTCAACAGTTGTCATCTTTGATTTACGGTTCATAGCATTCCTCAGCTTCTGCTTTCATAAAACGACGATGGCATCTCGAGAAGGTGATGGGAGATGACTATTTAAGAAGAATGTCTAGAGCGATTTTCCGTTCATGTCGTTTGGTCTGGATTTTCTTACACCGAGAAAGAGAGATTGAAACCGTTACGCGTTCAATTGTTGTCATTAACAACCAAACTTTAACTGTTTCTCCCCAATCCTAGCAAGATTCCTCATTCAATGCATGCATCCCTTCTTCCAGTCGATGAATCTCCATGTATAATAAGGGTAGCATACATCATCCTTTCATTGCTTACAACCCAAAAAACCTTTCTTTGAGCAGAATGGCAGAACTCATCTGAACTTGAAGACAGTCTCTGATCTGTTTCAAGTCATGTAGCTCTTCAAAATCATAAATCGAGGAGGCATATATATACCAACGAGGACCTACGCCTGAGTTATCGTTCATTATATCATCCTCTCTTGATGTTTTTGATGCTGAAAAATACAACCTTCTTACTTCCATTGATAATGAGGTAACTAATGTCTTATAATTTTCCGACTCAGACCAAATATTATTCATTCTTATGTTAAAACTCTATAATGATGTAAGTCCGAAATCAAATCCATGTCATCCTATGTTGTTAATGCTTGATAGTGCTCAAGAGTGATCATATTGAATACTTGATAAGTTTCACGATTTTAATCCTCATAAAACACGAGACATCTCTATCACTCCTATCAAACAGCTGCGGCTTATTCTGCTACAACAATTAATCAAGATAGTTTCTTTTCGTTGCATAAAGCTCAGGATTTGTGAAAAATCAATTGGAAACAGCAAGTTATATAATTGTTCTCTTAGAAAAGCACACCAGGAAAAGTAAAGCTACTCGGAAGGCAAAGTAGAACTTCAACTCTGTACGACATTAAAAACAGAAGGTAGACATATCTCTTTCATTTAGAGTGAGGCACTTGCAATTTCAGTTTTTTTTTCTGAAAATACTTTTGCAGCAGATTTTTTTGCTTAATGCACTGTATTCATAGTTCTTATATTTGTGGTTTAGGATCAGTCAAAACAAAAAAAACTCTAGATCTTGATTCGTACTCTATAGTAGATGAAGAAGTCTCATGTAAATATTTTTCTGTCTATGTCATCTACGTTCTTTCCCTCGTCAAAGCAAGACTGTCTCAATAATGGAGATGTTGATTGCATCATCCTTTAGCACGTTAAACATGACAGAAATGATTTTTTGAAGAGAGAAATAGATGTGTATCAGCTGCAGTTGTATGGCTACTGAGATAGAGAGGACACAGATAAATACAAAACAGAGATATGTAGCTATGATATGATCAAGTATTAGTGGTGGAGATGATATGATTATGGAGTCGAGTCTCTCTATCTCTCGATTATATAATGGTTCTTTATCTTAGGAAATTTCCAAAGATGGGTCTTAATTGTTACTTCCTATGTTTTTTTACCAGCAATAATTGGCCTCATAGGTTTATTTTATTCGATATCACTTATTTAATTAATGTCATGTTTCATCTTATAGATTCTTTTAAAAAAAAAAAAATAGTATAAACAAGAACTAGTTCCGTCTACATGTTCGATTCGAACAAAAATCCATCTTATGTACATACAATTTTTCATACTTTTCATGTAGGGTGGTTGAACAATTTGACTTTTCTTTGTTTATTTATCTTCCTTCGTAACAAAAATGCATTTAAATCTACCTTTTCTTTCCTTAATCAACGTTATTGCACGATACACATAATATAACTCTTATCACACCATTCACAAGAACCTTTTGATGTCGAGTCTCTCTCTCCTGATTATACAGAAGCTGTAGTTGATCTGTAGGCTTCTCTGAAACTGAAAACATCAATAAACTATTGTCTAAATACAAAAAAAATCTTAACAGCAAATAGGGTCTAATGATATTTACTAATAATCTAATATATAAAGCCATATGTAGAAAAAACATATGAGTGTACACAAGGATTTGTTCAATATGTTTTTGTATATAGTATTCCTTCCAGACTACGATTCTTCTTTAATTTTATTCTGCATATTCTTCTACTCAAGTCATTAGAAAACTATCAGTTACAGTACTACTTTGAAAAAAATCATTTTAGTTAATAAAACTTGGTACATCAATTGATATGTTAGCTGCACGGAATCAGTCTACATCAACTTACAAACCACTGAATTCGTATACTAAATAAAAAATGCACTCTCCACAACTTAGACAAAGCATATTTTGAGGTTACTTCCAATGGATGTGGACACAACAAAACAATGATTTCTATCCTTAAGACTAACAGTATTTAAAAGTCAAGGACCATTGAACTATTCTTGATGAAAATAAACTAGGAACAACTTCTTTTTAAATATTAAATTCATTATTCTCACTAAATTCTTTTTCGTTTTTAGGTTAATAAGATCAAACTTATAAAAATTAACAAACACAAAAAGAAAAAGGATACAAACAACAAAGAATGATTAATATATAATGAAGCAGATAGGTTTAAAATTAATTTGAAAAAATAATAATAAGATACAATAATTAAAATAATAAACTAATATAACTTGAAGTTGATAAAAATTTAGTCAACAAATTTTTTTTAGTGAAAATACATAATCGCATCCTAAAAAATATATAGACTTTAATATATAGTAAATTTTTGTTAAGAAAAAAAACAAGAAAACAAATTCATTTACGATATCACTATTTCAAGATCCTCAAACCCAGACCAACAAAGATAAAAAGAATGAAATCTCATGAATATTTTCATATAGTTACTAAACTAAACCTAGAAAATTTAACATGAAAATAATAGAAAATATCAACGATTGATTAATACATAATCAAAATATTATATTTTAAAAAGCAACAATATTTCATGAAAGCAAATTTGAAAAAGATATACTACAAAAAAATAGTAATTAGATCACAAATAAAATATATCCGCCCGAAGGACAGACCGATCCTAGTAATAATATACTTTTTTACTTTCCTATATAACCGGAAATAATAATAATATTTTTTGAAAAAGGGATAATTAATATACCTTGTCAATTTCAGAAAATCTTAGTATTTGATTCTTGGTATTAAATATTTATTCTTCGTATTAAATATAGGAATTTCGCAAAATTGACTCAAAACTTAAAATCAAATTCAAAACTAAACCATTGTTTTTTTTTAGAACTTTGACTTGCCATATTCACCCCAGAAGTTCTGATCATTTTTATTCTATCATCCTCATCTTCATCAATTATCACGAAAATGTCATTGCCATCAATACACACAACAACCATGAACAACCAATATAAAGCTCTTAATGCATCAAAAAATCGATTTTGACTCATTCTATCTCATATCTTGTGCACAAAAACTAAATCTCTCTCAATTTCTCTTCATATTCATCCAAAAAACTCAAACTTTTTTATTCTAAAGTTTATAAGGTTCATATAACCCTTCAAGCTCATGATTCCTGGTCATTAACAATTGAGTAGTTGTCGTGGTGAAGTTTTGTGTGCTTGGAAGAATTAAGCAAGTTTTCTTCGTGGTTAAAGGTATGAATCAATTTTTTTCCCAGATCTGTTCGCGAGAAGACATACGTGTAAGTCTTCTCGACAGAGAAGACTTCAATGGAAGTCTTCTGGTCAAAGCATATGTTTGTTTTGCAATTGAATGTCTTTGTGTTTTTAGAGAAGACTTTCGTGGAAGTCTTCCAACTTTTCTTTATTAACAAAAAAAATCGAGAAGACTTTCCTAAAAGTCTTCTCGGATAAACATTTTAGTTTTGCGATTGACCAAACTGTGCAGAAAATTGACTTTCTACAGAAGACATCCTGATAAGTCTTCTGCCAGAAGACTTCCACGAAAGTCTTCTCAACATTTACATTAAGTCTGCTTGCTGTCAGTGGATGTATGCGTAGGTTACTTTTGCTATTAAAAATTTAAACTTAAACATTTAGTTTAAACTAGAAGTCTTCCAGATTTCTATAAAGACTTACTTGGAAGTATTCCAGATTTTTATAAAGACTTACTTGGAAGTATTCCAGATTTTTATAAAAACTTACTTGGAAATCTCCTAGATTTTTATTCTGTGATTCTGGTCAAACCTAAGGTAATGACATAAGACTTTCAGGGAAGTATTCTCTCATAATCTTCTCAGCAAAAGTCAAATATAGTCAATTGAAAAAGTAACCTACGTCGGTGCAACGAAAGTCAAATTTCTGACTTCTCTGGAAGTTTTCTCTGGTATTTTTGAGAATTTTTGGATTACAAAAGTAAGCCAATATTTACAAAGGCAGTTTTCCTTAGAAGTCTGCTATAGGTGAGACTTTTATGAAGTTCTTCCTTTGTAAATTTTCAATTGCAAAAATGACCTAGGAAGTCTTTCCGTAGAAGACTTCCTCGGAAGTCTTCTACAACAATGTATAATAAACTTTTATTTTCTTCAAATTTAAAATGACTTTTTAAGATTTTATTGTTAATTTATGTGCATTAATCAACATTTGGGCCCCTGGATGTAATTCATAACTTAACTGTTGATAATTTAGAGGTTAACAAATATGTTTATTAATGTTTCTAGCTCATGAGAGAAGACTTTCTGGAAAGTCTTCTGGAAGTCTTATGAGTTAAACGTTTTGAAGTTATTTTGTTCTATGTTTGCTAATGTGTTCTTATTTTATTTTTGCAGATGATGCGTAAGTTAAATATGGTCTATCGAAAATGGTTGTTGAATGATGACTTTATGAAGTTACCAACATACATGTTTATTAAAATTTCTAGCTAATTCGAGAATCTATGTTAGTTTTTTTAAATTTGTTAAGTAACTTAAAGATTTTTATTTTTATTTTCGTAAGTGTTAAGTAACTTAAAGAATATCAAGTCATATAGTTAATGTGCCTTCTTTGATCTTAAGATATACTTTAAATTCATGGAATTGAAATTTCACACTTAAAATTTTGAGTTTCCCGCTAAGATTTTAATTTCTTGCTTAAATTTCCCGCTTTAAATTAATTTAAGTCTTCCAAGAAGACTTCCCTGAAGTCATCCAGAAGACATCCTAGAAGACTTCAAGTGAAAGTGTTCTATAGTTGAACTTATGTAATGTTTGATCTTTTGTGAATTTGACTAAGTTTTCTTGACAAAACTGCTTCCTTAATTATAATAAATTTGACTATTTTTGTGTTATTGTATTATTAAGTTGTATCAATAACTTCAATAATGTCAAGTAATTTTTACAAGATAAAATTGTGGACAATAAACATATTTACCATATTTTATTATTATTTCTTCAAATTTACAAAAAAAAAAAATCATAACTAAAGAGTACACTTACAAATCACAAAACAGACTACATCAAAACTATTATATATCATTCTTGCACAAAGACAAGTTTGACTCCACTTGATATAGGAGAAGACTTGTTAGAAGACTTCCTGGAGGTCTTCTGACGCATTATATGTTAGAAGATTTCACATAAGTCTTCCAAAATCTGACTTAGATCTTAAAACCCTACAACTCCAAAATGTGATAAAAACCTACAAAAACAAAGACATGAGAAAAAATGAAAAAATGATATAAAGTTTGGTGTTTTCATGTTTAAAGAGATTAGATAGAGGTTGGAGAATTTTAGTTTGAAAAAAAAGTAAGAGCTTTATGCAATAAGAAGTTACTAAATAAGAAAAATCAGACATTAAAACTTACCAAAACGCTCAGATCTGTTATAAAAAGGAGATTTGGAAGAAGATTACGTCAGAATTCTTATAGCACATTGGAAGTCTTCTGAAAGTCTTCCGAAGTGTGACTCAGATCTGAAAAATCTGCATATCCAAAAACATTCAAATGACATCAAAACAGAGAAAAAAATTCAAAAAACTATGTTTTAAGCTTAAATAATAACTAAAACAATCACTACAACTTATTAGAATCTAATATATAAAACACACAAAAATACATATCCAAAATGTATACGTCTACCTTTAAATGAGTGAAAGATGACAATTATATAATGGAAAAACCTGCAAAAAAACAAGATAAATGCGAACTCATTCTCTGAAAGTCATCTCACTCGCATGGTTATAATGGTAAACTACAATACTGTTTTTTGTTTATTCATGAAAGGATGTTTGTAATTTCATTAGTTTTTTGAATTATTTTTGCATTTGATTTAGTTGGGTACACCTTTGCATTTTAAATCAAGTTTTTAATTATATTTGACAAATTCTCCATTAAATATTTATCTCGACGATTTTCACATAAATAAAAGTGTAATTATTTAAAAATGTAGAGTTTCTTTTTATGATACCAATATCAGTGGTAAAACTGATCAAACCGATAAATGAATGAACCTCATTTCAGAAACTGAATAAATAATTATGTTTTTTTTTTCATTTTGTTCTCCATCAAAAGTGGAGAAGAAATCTTTTCTTTTAAAATTCATTTCTGCATGATGAGTTTAGAAGAATATAATATGATCAGCCTGGCAATTATTTGACAAAAATTTCAACTTAAATGATAAAAATATGAGGAACAAAGAATTCACCATAATGTTTTTTCTAAAAAATATGGTCACTAGTTGAAACAAAAATATAATCACTCAATGTAAAAGGTAAATATTTATGTTTAAAATATTATAATAACAATCATGTAATTCATGTAAAATTATAAATATATATTACAACATTTAGTAAAAACAAAAATACATATCCCCTATATATTAATTTTGGAGTATTACAACATATTTTATTAATCACGTGTCATCACCACTACATATGATTTAAAATCATTTGTATATATTCTTAAATAAAAGCTATAAAATTACCTAATATGAATAATACATATATGACAATTAATGATTATGAATAATACATATTTGTTGTATCTTTTCTCTTTTTGTTTAATTTTCTATTATTAAAAGTAATTAAACAATCACATTTAGCATATAATAAAAAATTATACTTTTTCTTATATGTTATATTTAGAAATTTTTGAAATGACTAAAAATTACTAAAAAGGGTAGAAAACCCACATTAAAAAAAAATTGATCAGTGGTTTAACTTTTTTTGTTCAAGGAAGATACAAATGATTATAAATCATATGAATATGAAGTCTCATTAATAGATATTCATATTAACTTTTTTTTTGTTCAAGCAAGATCGAATGTTCAGTATCATTTAAATTCAATGAAGTACTATATAACATATATAAATATGCTAATTTCAAATTTGCAGTGAAAATTTATTGAGATCTTAATAATTTAATTTTTGAAATTCAGATTTGAACAGTCTATTAAAATGTTTGTGATTTATTTTATTTTTTGTTAGAGAAAAATATAAAAATATTAATAAAATTATATGAGTAGGAAGAATCAATAATAATGATATATTAAAATATACTATATCTATCTATGTCAATATCAATAACGTTTAATTATTACTATATAAAGTAAATAAAATGGTTATTTTTATTTATTTACCAAAAACATAACTGTAAACTAGCAAAAGGTACTAGTTTTGAAATATGAACTTATTCTAATATATATATATATATATATATATATATATATATACTTTTCTGTATAGAAATTCAATGTTAAATTAGTTTATAATATGTTATTTGATCCTGGCAATCCAATAATGACACTTCTTGAAATCGAAGTGAATTTTTAATATTGGAAGCACTATATATATACATTATTTCATTCAAATTAAATAGTTTAGTCTTTATATTTGTTTTTAAAAATACTTTTATTAAATACCATTACAAGATTCCAATCATTTCTTTTTGAGTTTGTTCGAAGAATGAGAGATTTGATCATTAGTCTAATATTTGTTTCTCCATAATACTCAATTTAACTATTATAATTTATCCGAACAATACTTATGGTCTTAGTACTTTGGGATTTGGTTATAATCCGAACCGAACTGAAATCCAAACTAGGTCCGAGATATCTGAAATTAGTATAATATGTTAATGCTTTTTTATATGAAACAATAATTTAGATGTTTTATTGTATTCAAAATTTTTTTGTAGTTTGTTTTATTTGTTTTTAGTTTGAATATACTTTAATTAGTTTAGATAGTTTAAATAATTTTAAATTAGATTTACGAATAATTTCAATATTTTGACATTTTTGTCGATTTTGAGGTTCCAAAAATATTTTTTGGGAAGATTTTAGATTTTGATTATAATCTGATCCAAACTGTATTCGGATGGAATCAAACCGAATCCAATCTGATAATTAGTAAAACTTAAAAATATTTTTTAGGATGATTTTAGATTTTGATTATAATCTGATCCAAACTGTATTCGGATGGAACCAAACCGAATCCAATCTGATAATTAGTAAAACTTAAAAATATTTTTTAGGATGATTTTAGATTTTGGTTATAATCTGATCCAAACCGAATCCGGAAGGAAACGAACCGAATCCGATATGATAATTAGTAAAATCCGAATGAGACTGAAGAGCATAATATCAAAAATTTGAAAAACAAATCAGTCGAACCGAAATCAACAGACCCCCGAACACCTAAACATATGATATATCTAAGAGACAAAGATTTGTATTCGTCATTTTATAGTTTGATAACTATTATAGTGTTACAAAATATTAAAACCGTACAAACATTAAAATAAAAAACTCGATCCGTTCATGTGCGCGGATATCATCTAGTAAAGAAGTAAAACAAATACCAGCAGGGTTGGCGCGGATCAAACTTACATTTATGATTCAAGTACTTTTCGTAAGTAATTTCAATAGTAAATTTAATAATTAACCTAATCATATTAAGCGAAATTAATTCATACGCAATAAATAGAAAGTCTGCGAACAGTAATCCGTAGATCATGCGTAAGAATTGTCTTCTCTCAATAGGAAAGAGCCAAAAGCATCGGCTCAAGTGGAGACCAGTAACCATACACATTCATACGTTTTCTTACAAGATAAGATAAGATAATGTTATTTCTACACCTTTCTTTAATCCTGTGGCAGTTAACGACGATATCATGAAATCTTGATCCTTTTGATCATTAGTGGTTTATGCATCTTGCGGTTCTCACTATATATAGATGACCATAACAGTAGACAAACAAGTAAGTAAGAGAAAAGAGCAAAAAAGAAGTTGAAGTGTTAGTAATGGCGTCCTCTATGCTTTCCTCCGCCGCTGTGGTTACCTCCCCGGCTCAAGCCACAATGGTCGCTCCATTCACCGGCTTGAAGTCTTCCTCTGCATTCCCAGTCACCCGCAAGGCCAACAATGACATTACTTCAATCACTAGCAACGGAGGAAGAGTTAGCTGCATGAAGGTAAATTTCACCAGAATAATTGTAGGCATATCTTTTATTACATACAACTAGTACATTCGAACAATAATCCTATTCACAAATGCATATAACATTCCTAGGATCGATAAAATGTCTAAACAATATATACAAATGTGAATTAATTCTTTTTTTTGTCAGCATTTTTCTTCTTTTGTTAGGAAAAAGTGACTTAATTCATGGATTGGAAATGTTATTTATAGGTGTGGCCACCAGTTGGAAAGAAGAAGTTTGAGACCCTCTCTTATCTTCCTGACCTTTCCGACGTTGAGTTGGCTAAGGAAGTCGACTACCTTCTCCGTAACAAGTGGATTCCTTGTGTTGAATTCGAGTTGGAGGTAATAAAAACATAAGTTTTGTTTTCTTCGATCTAAACATTCTTTATTACACCATGTGAATCTTGAATTTGAATGGTATTCTCATGTGTATAGCACGGATTTGTCTACCGTGAGCACGGAAGCACACCCGGATACTACGATGGACGTTACTGGACAATGTGGAAGCTTCCATTGTTCGGATGCACTGACTCTGCTCAAGTGTTGAAGGAAGTCCAAGAGTGCAAAAAGGAGTACCCTAACGCCTTCATCAGGATCATTGGATTCGACAACAACCGTCAAGTCCAATGTATCAGTTTCATCGCCTACAAACCACCAAGCTTCACCGATGCTTAATTCGTGTTGTAAAACATTCTAATAATATGTACTCATTTCATTTCCATTTGTCTGTTTTCTTTTTTCTTTGGCTTTTTGTTTTTGAGACATGTTATATCGGATTGTCAAATGTCTGATTTATGAACATTGTAATCTTTATATTGCATCTTCTTCTTGGTTACTTTCCGATGGCTATTAGGTTATCAATTTTTAATGGTATAAAAGTTAGAAATAGTAAAACTAACTTTACAAAACGGAATATGCAATGACGTAATGCCAGTGGTAATATTTTTTAGATGAAAAAAACATGGTTACTAGAAAATATAGATTTCATATGCAGTTAATTAGTGAACTAAAGATTCAAATAATAACAATTATTGTATCATATCATCGTCACGCTCACATTAATCACAGATTTGTAAGGCGTCAACAAGATTTCAATCACATCATTTAATGTTCACACTTCTTACGTGGAGTTTATGAGATCCTATATACAATTTTTGGAATACGATCATTGGAAATAAGACACATTATATAGACATGGAACTCTATTCTTATATTTTGTTATAATTGTTTTCAAGAGTTAACTAAATATTCTACTTTTTCTATAATATCAAAGTGATTTCCTAGAAATACGCATGCATGTACATCTCACTCCCCACATAGTTAATTACTGGAGGGAAAGGATAGCCCACTTGAAATGTGTGATGGCTACATTTGTGGACGCACCCATACATAAGATAGGCATGTGGATAAGAGTTAAATTTTCTTATACAAATTTCTTATTTTGAATTTTTTTTTTATAAATGATACTTAAATAAAACATATATGGGTTGCAAATTCTAACTAGAACATTTTTTTTTTTGGAAACACAAGCTTCAAATTCAAAAGTAACCCAAAACAAAATTCACTTAATCAGATATACATATTTTTTGGTTTGCCTTTGGTTCTACACTCTTAAACCTAATTGAAGTCAGTCGTTCAAAACAAAACGGTCTCCACTTGAGTTGAAGGCAAATAAGGCGATAAGGCGATAAGGAAAGGTCGTAACCCTAGATCCGCCGTCAGACGGCCTCACGCCGTCCCGACGAGAACTCTTTCTCCCCCCTTCTTTCTCTGCTACTCGAAATGCCTCCTAAGAAGAAACGTCGTAATGCTCTCCGTGGGTCCTCCAAAATGGCTCGCCTCCAAGCAGTTTCTAAACCTTCGATCTCTGTTAACTCTCTGAAGAAGAAGTCTTCAATCGCCGGTGCTGAATGCTCCGATGCTGCAATTGTCACAGAAGTGGCTCTACAGACTGTTCTTCCGTTGGTTACCATGGATGAAGCTGCAAATCAATTGGATTCTGCTCCTCAGGATCTGGACTCATCTCTCCTTTCTTCTAATTTACAGTCAGTTAAGGAAGATTCTACTCCTGCTTCAAGTGGGGAGGTAGGTGTTGATAACTCGACACCACAACGTTGTATTTCGGATTCAATGGAAACGCCTTCAGTGGTGTTGACAGAGCAACCGAAAGAGAAAAAGAGCTATGCTAGCATTCTGAAAGCGTCAGACGAGCTAGAGGAATTGGGCACTCCGTCAGAACACATTACTGGAGTCCCGTTTGTTCTCATTCCAGACGAGAACATTGCCGCAGCGAAGGTGGAATTTAAAGAATTCATCTATGCAAGATTTCATGGGGATTGGCCGGCAATGGGGCGCATTATCGGAGTCGTTAATGCTCTATGGGCAAGGAATGGTCCGAGAATCTTCGTCCATAATGTGGGCGAAGGAGAGTACTTACTGAAGGTCACAAACCCCAAAACTAGAGAGTTCTTGCTATCACGTACCTGTTGGAATGTTGCAGGCTTTCCAATGTTTGTGGCATCTTGGTCTCCCGACTTCACACCGGATGAAGCTCCAATAACTCACGCAGTTGTCCCGGTGGAGCTTAGAAATGTCCCTTATCTACTTTTCAACAAAGAAAGCTTGAGAAGGATAGCAACAGCGGTGGGAAAACCCGTCTCTCTATATCCAGAAACTGAGAGAAAAGAAAATTTTAAGGTCGCTAAGCTGTATGTCAGGGTGGACCTCACAAAACCTCTACCTAGGAAGATCATCTCTGGGTTTTCTAATGGGAAAGAGACAATGATTGAGGTTACGTATCCATGGCTTCCATTGAAGTGTGAGTTATGTACGAAGTATGGCCACCTCCAGGAAAAATGCAGAACCCATGTTCCTAAGCCTAATGCTCCTCGTAAGAGATCCATCAGTCCCTCTGTTGGTACTAAGCCTCAGAACAGCTCCAGACAGGGCCGTCCCACTGCTGTACCTAAGACGCCAGCTATCTCAGGTTCAGAGAAGCTAATTGATGTTGAGGAAGGAGAACTGATAGAAAACCTTCATGCGGCGGACATGAATGCTGTTATCAAAGCTAAGGAACCTCAGGACAGGAACACAGTAAAAGAAGGTACGCTTGAAATTAACGTTGGGGGCTCTAAGAGACAACCTTTGCATCAGGAAAAGACTGAAGAAGAGTCAAAAGATTTGGGGCATTCTTCAACTGATCCCGACAAACCTTACTTCCTAGTTAACCCAGGGAAGAGCGGCCGCAAGGCCAAAAACCCCCAATAAGGTTTTATGTCGAAGTTTTTTGCGTGGAATGTCAGAGGACTGAACGGTGATAGACGCCACACTTTTGTTAAGAATTGGATTACTAATCATAGACCCATTTTTGGTGCCTTCCTTGAGACGCATATTCAAAGTATTAATGCAGAAAGGATTCGCAATGCTATTCCATTTGGTTGGAAGTTTTTTGGTAATTATGAGCATCATAATTCAGGACGGATTGTTGTTGTTTGGGACCCTTCGGTCTCTGTTTTTATATATAAGGCTACGGAGCAAGCGGTTACTTGCGGGATATATATTATGGCGGAGAATGTGAATCTCACCATCACTTTTGTTTATGGCCTCAATGGTGTCGGAGAGAGGCAGGCCCTCTGGAACGAGTTGATTGATGTTCACGCTGTCTCTCCTATGCAGTCCTCTCCTTGGGCAGTAGTAGGCGATTTTAACCAAATATTCAAGTTAGCTCATCATTCAGGCTACCCTCAGAGAGTTATTGATGATACTGGGATTGATGTCATGAACTTAACACTTCAAGATGCTGAACTTTTTGAGGCTCCAGCTAAAGGGGTTCCTTTTACTTGGATGAACAATAATGATGACAACCCGGTGTCTAAGAGGATAGACCATGCTTTCATCAACCAAGTCTGGGCTTCGCATTTCCCTGAGGCGTTCGCTGACTTTGTGGAACCTGGGCAGTCAGATCATGCAGCGTGCATCTTTAATGTTCCCTCGCTCAGAAGACCCTCTCGAAAACCCTTCAAGTTTTATCATCACATCATTGATCACCCGGAATACCCTACTGTGGTCGCTGAAGCATGGAATCCTGGGTCGATAACTGGAACCAACCAATACAAATTATTCAGGACGATGAAGACGTTGAAGAAAGAGCTGAGGAAGATCAACACTAGACACTTTAGTGGAATCTCCACGAGAGTGAAGGATCAAACTTCTAAAGTTGAAGCTCTTCAAAGGCAATTGTTGACTGTTCCCGATTCAGTGACTGCAGTAGAGGAGCATAGAGAAAGGGCTAAACTTAATGTTCTCTTGAACGCAGAACAAAAGTTCTTTAGGCAGCGATCACGTATCAGATGGGCTGATGTTGGTGATAGGAACACGCCATTTTATCACAAGACTGTTACACAGAGAAATGCTCAGAACCACATTCACTACCTCAGGGATGAGAATGACACTTTCTTGGGTACAACAGATGAAATAAAGTCTCATGCGGCTGACTATTTCAAAAATATCCTCGGTGAGACTGAGATGCCTGAGTCTCCTTCTTCGGTGGATTCGCTAAGAGAATTGTTGCCATTTAGGTGTTCCGATATCCAACAAGCTTATCTCAAGCGTCAGGTATTGGCTACCGAAATTAAAGGTACAATTGATAGTATGCCTCTAAACAAAAGCCCTGGCCCTGATGGGTATTGTATCGAGTTTCTGAGGGCTTCTTGGGACACGGTGGGGGCTGATATTATCTCCGCCATTGAAGAATTTTTTCGTAATGGTAGATTGCTGAAAGATCTTAATACTACCACCATCGTTCTTATTCCTAAGACAGATACTGCTATCAAGCTTGGAGAGTTTAGACCCATCAGTTGTTGTAACCTGGTTTACAAAATCATGACCAAGATTATAGCCAATAGGATGAAGCCAATTCTGCAGAAGAGTATCTCGAAGAACCAGGCTGCTTTCTTGAAAGGTAGGAGCCTTGGGGAGAATGTGCTTCTTGCTTCTGAGCTGATCAGAAATTATAAATCCTCTTCTTGTCCTCGGAGCTGTATGTTGAAGGTTGACATTAGAAAAGCGTTTGATACATTATCTTGGGATTTTGTAATCAAGATCTTGGAGGCTCAGGATTTTCCTTCCCTGTTTGTTACTTGGGTTAAGGAGTGTATCTCGTCACCAAGGTTCTCAGTTGCCATAAACGGTGAGTTAGCTGGATTCTTTTCAGGGAAGAAAGGTCTCCGCCAAGGGGATTCTATCTCCCCGTACCTCTTCATCATGTCCATGGAAGCGTTATCTCGGTTGTTGGAGGAAGCGGTTGATGAAGGTCAGATTCGCCTGCATCCTATGTGCCACGAACCAAGGATAACCCATCTTCTATTTGCAGATGATCTACTCATATTTTCAGATGGCTCTCGCCACTCTCTAACAGGTATTACGAAGGTCCTCACAGCTTTCAAAGTCCTGACAGGACTTGACATGAATGCAGCAAAGTCAGAGATCTTCTTCGGCGGATACTCGGATATTGAAAGCGCGGTATTGAGTGACATTACAGGCGTGAAGCTCGGAACCTTTCCAACAAGGTACTTGGGATTGCCGCTCAACCCAAGTAGGATAAGTCTTGCTACCTTACAACCTTTTTTGGAAAAAATCACGTCTAAATTGCATTCATGGACCGTTAAAAGCTTGTCTTTTGATGGTAAGATAAGGCTTGTTGCTTCAGTGATATATGGAATGGTGAATTTCTGGAGTTCCGTGTTTGCTTTGCCTAAAACTTTTTATGCGAAAGTAGACTCTTTGTGCTGTGGTTTTCTCTGGAAAAACAGGACCTCATCTGCCTCTGGAGCGAGGGTAAGCTGGGCTGATATCTGCAAACCTAAGAATGAGGGTGGACTAGGCTTGAGAAGACTAGAAGAATTTGAACAGGTTTTCACCCTCAAGAGGGTCTGGAATTTATTTTCTGACCAAGGGTCTTTGTGGGTTGCTTGGTTGCACGCTAATGTATTTGCTAGACACTGCTACTGGTCAGTTGCGGACTCTCAGCGGGTTTCCCCAACCGTGAGGAGCATGATCAGGATTAAGGACACTGTGGCAGAGTTTCTTAGATGCAGTGTTGGTGATGGCCGAACTTGCAGTTTTTGGTTTGATTTTTGGACGGATATAGGGCCTTTGGTGGAAGCCTTTGGTCATAGAGGTCCGTCAGAACTTCGAATCTCCATTGAAGCTGTTGTCGCTGATGCCTCTATCAGTGGCGAGTGGGTCCTTCCTCCTGCCAGATCAGACGTTGCAGAGACGTTGCAGATCGTATTATCGACTATGGCTCCTCCATCCCCAAGTAGAGGAGCTGATAGATTCCTTTGGCGAAATGGTGAGGGCCATTTTGTTCCTAAGTTTTCCACTAAGGCAACATGGCATTCAATTCGCGAGACAGCTCCATCAGTCCAGTGGTATTCTATGGTCTGGTTCAAGGAGGAGATACCGAGATGTTCCTTCATTACGTGGATGGCAATGTTATCGCGGTTACCAACTAAGGACAGGCTAGCTTCTTGGGGTCTGGCCGTTCCGTTACAGTGTGTTCTTTGTTCTGATCGACAAGAGTCTCATCATCACTTGTTCTTTCAGTGTCCTTTTGTGACAGCGGTATGGTCTCACTTTTGTGGTGGTTCCATTGCTTCTGCTCCTGGTTCGCTTCAGGCGGTTTCTGACCTGTTATCAACTCATCAAGTGGCCTCTTCTCCGTGCTTGCCAGCTGTGATTAAGCTCTTGTTGCAATGTATTGTCTACTGCATTTGGCGTGAACGGAACCTCCGTATTTTCCAGCAAACGTCATCAACGGAAGCCGGGGTCTTTGCACATGTAGATCGGCTAATGCGGGATCGTCTCATCTCCATTCCTGCACGATCCGCCTCTGCGCCTTCTCCTCTGCAAGTATACTTCCGGTTGCCCCCACCAGTCCCTTAATGGTTCTACGGTTTGTCTCTGTGTTTCTCCTCTCTGCTTGCTCAGTTTTTCAAAATTTATCTGTTGTAATAAGTGGTATTCCACAAACGTTGTAAAAGAAAAGCCATGGTATGAATTTAACATTTACACCAAAAAAAAAAAAAAAAAAAAAAAGTCAGTCGTTCAAACTTATAATTTATTGTTAGTGAACAATTCTCTTGAATGACCGTAAATTATATTTTTCAACAAAAGAACCCACAAAGAGGAAAATGAGAAAAAGATGTTTAAATTTAAAAGGGAAAATATTATTTACCCCTACGTACTTTATATATATAAATATTTCAGTAAATAATAAAAAAATTTGATCAAAAAAAAAAAGAAAACCCATTATTTTCTGAATAACATGTTTTTGAAATAGACTTTTTATTCCCTTACAAATTTTCAATTTTATCAAAAACAAATTCTTACAAATAGACTTTTTATTCCGTTACTTTTATTTTTTTCCTTTTCATTCATTTCTTTCTTATTCCTTATATTACTTTGATGGTTACCAGTAGCATCTTTCAAAAAATGTTGGAGAGACAAAAAACACTAACACTCTACTAGGAGAAACAGTATCAACAATAAAAAATTTTGATGATGAAAATCGGATATTTACAATGTAGTAATATGGTTGGTCTATTTCAAGAATCTATGTTTTAAATCAGAGCATATTAAACTATTTTCCAAAAAGTGTTTGTAATTCTATCAATACAATTGAATATTTTTCATATATATGATTACTTTCATATGTTTTCCTTTCGCCTCTATCATCATACCGAGCAAGTCTTCTGTTTTTGGTCTGCACTTCTGCTGGAAAGTAGTACTCGGCAAAGTTTGAAATTTCTTCATCGATCATCTGTGCGGTTCTAGAACCTTCCACCCTACTTATATTTTTCACCATTTTCTTCAGATGGAATATATACCGCTCATACAGATTCATCCATCTATACTGCACTGGACCACCAAGCTCCAATTCTCTTGCCAGGTGAACAACAAGATGCTCCATAACATCAAAAAAAGATGGAGGAAATATCTTTGCAAGGTTGCACTGGATCACAACTATGTTAGTCTTCAAATTTTCAATACCTTCAAGAGTCACTGATCTCGTGCATAAATCGTGAAAGAAAGCACTTATCCCTGCAATTGCTTCATAAACATTCTGTGGTAATAGTTCCTTGAAGGCAAACGCAAGGAGGCGCTGCATCATTACATGGCAATCGTGACTCTTCAAGCCGATAAACTTTCCTTTGTTTGTGTCGACACAGTTACGCAAATTTGATGCATAACCGTATGGAAATTCCACATCCTTTGAAATCCACTCAAAGAACGCATCATTTGCCTCTGCATCCAGTCGGTATATAGGAAAAGGAGCCCTACCATTCTCATCAACATGAAGTTCTGAACGAGCACATATATCGACTAAATCCAGTCTTGACTTCAAATTATCCTTTGTTTTATCTTGAACGTTAAGGATCGTGTTCATGAGATTGTCAAAAAGTTCTTCTCAATATGCATGACATCTAAATTATGCCTCAGAAAATGATTCTTCTAGTATGGCAGATCCCAGAAAATACTCTTTTTGTGCCAGTTATGTAGTTCTCCAACAGCATCTACCGGATAATGCACATGTCCACCGACGTCAGACGTCCTTTTTGCACCAAAATCCCTTAGATGTGTCAACAGATCTGCCCCACAAATTTCTGGAGGTGGACTGTCAAACACCCTCATGTTCTTCGTAAACAAATTCTTAATCCTACGATATGGATGATCAGGTGGTAGGAATCTCCTGTCACAGTTAAACCAACACGTTCTCCTTCCGTGTTTTCGTTTGAAAGCATCAGTGTTATCTTGACAATATGGACATGATAGCCTTCCATGCGTTGTCCATCCAGATAACATACCATATGCTGGAAAATCACTTATTGTCAACATAAGTACTGCCCGCATTTGAAAATTTTCCTTACATGAAACATCGTATGTTTCACCACCTTGAGCCCATAATTGTTGCAACTCATATATTAGTGGCTGAAGAAACACATCAAGTGATCTCCTAGGATGATCTGGCCCAGGAACGAGAATGGAGAGAAACAAAAACTCTCGACGCAAGCACAAGTTAGGCGGTAAGTTGTATGGTGTAAGAATGACTAGCCATAGAGAATACTGTCTCCCATGCTTGCCAAATGGGCTGAAACCATCCGTACATAATCCAAGGTAGATATTTCTTCTCTCATACGCAAAATCTGGATATGTTGATTGGAAATGCTTCCAAGCTTTTGCATCTGAAGGATGTCTAATCTCACCAACCGTTGAATGCTCAGATGCCATCTCATTGGTTGCGTTGTGCGTTCAGACTGATACAACCTCTGCAACCTTTTCGTCAAAGGCAAATACCACATCCTTTTGTATGGCACTCGAACTCTTCCACTCGTATCTTTATAACGAGCATTCCCACAAAATTTGCATGTAACCCGCTGCTCATCCGCCCTCCAATAAATCATGCAGTTATCGCTGCATACATCTATTACCTGATACGATAAACCAAGACCAGCTACCAGCTTCTGAACATCGTAGTATGAACCAGGGGATACATTATCCTCAGGTAGAATACCTTTTACAAAATCAGCAATCGCATCCACACAGTATTCAGCCAAATTATAATTTGTTTTAATGCCCATCAGTCTTGTTGCAGATGATAAAGCTGAATGATCATCTCTGCAACCTTCGTACAAAGGTTGCTTTCCTGCATCCAACATATCAAAAATTCTCCTAGCTTCTGCATTGGGTAAATCTTCCCCTCTAAAATGATCATTTACCATCTGCTCAGTACCTACACCATAATCTACCTCCGTTCTAATTGGTTCTTCTTACCTAACCGAAGGCTGAAGTTTGCTAGTACTACCATATTCATAATCAGTTTCCCCATGATGATACAAAACTTTGTAACTTCGTGTAAACCCTCTCAAATATAGTTGAGTCCAAATATCTAACTTTTTTATAACCTTTTTATTTTTACAAGTAAAGCAAGAACATCTTAACATACCCGTTTTTGCTTCCGGTTGTCGTTGAACTAACACCATGAATACGCCTAGACCTCTTTGGTACTATTCCGTAAGAAATCTCGCGTTAGGATCCAAATGAGATCGATCGATCCAAGAACGATAATAATTAGAAGAAGACATGTTTTTTTCAATCAAATTCGTGTGTAAATATAGTGTGTGAGTGGATGAAGATATGGAGTGAATGAAGAGGATGAGGGGTGCTTGTATATATAGATGAAATGTGCCAATAATTCTGAGGAAATTCCGACGAAATTCCGACGGCAACGGCTAGATCCTCGGAATTTCCTCAGAATTTTTAAAATCCCCCCAACGGCTCTCTAACGACTATAATATATTCTCAGATTTTCGTCGGTTTTTTCTAAGGAATATAATTTCCTCGGAATTTCATCATAAAATACTGACACATATATGCTTCCTCGGAATTCTGTCGGTATATTCTGAGGAAATTCCGAGGAAATCCAAAATTTGTGTTTCCTTGGAATTGTCTCGAAATGTTCTCGGAATATACTGAGAAAGACAATATCCGTCGGAATGTCCGTCAAATCGCGGTGTTTTCTTATAGTGTTTACTCAGTCTATCAATAATGGCTGGTTTCACAACCACTTCTAAGTCTCACCTATATATGTAGTTCATGTCACACAATGGGCCATTGCATCTCATCTCAAGTCACAGCTTTTCTCAATCATAGCATATTTCATCCAATCATTGAGTATGTCTTCCTTTACTGCTTATGTTGCTCAAGCCCTCCATCACTCAACCTTAAAGGCTCTCTGACTTGGCTGGACTTCTCAATTCGTTGTTCCACGCCTCCTCAGCTTATGGGATTCGCGTAACGTCAAGAAAAATGCAAGTACTTTCATATCTATTACGTATTTCTTCTTTTCGATGCAAAGATTCGGCTCGAACATATAACTTCCATAATTAAATACTTGTACAGACTCACGCATAATATTAATTCGCTCTTTCGGTAATCCACGTTTAACGTTTTCATCCTCTTAGAAGAAGCCAACCACTATCGGTATCTTTTACAAGAAGGAAGTACCTTCCACATTGGTGGGCTCAAAGTATTATGTGGTAGTTATCATTTTTTTTCATTCCTCTCTCTCTCTCTCTCTCTCTCTCTCTCTCTCTCTCTCTCTCTCTCTCTCTCTCTCTCTCTCGGTCCATAATACCTTCCAAAATTCATACATATATGTTTGTCAAAGAATATACGGTCTCTGTTTGTGGACTCGATTCATTATTAGTAAATGTTTTATTGTTTTCATTACGAGACGAAGAGGTAGGCAACGTGTTTTGTTTTCGCAATTTTTGAGATACTAATATTTGTTCACTTTTGTTTTTAAGTTAGTGTGGCTATAGATTTCCATCATAGTCGCATGGTTCGTTATCCACTTTCCATGATTACTACGTGTGAATTCATCTATAAGCAAATGGTACATTGACTTCTAACTTCACTGGTTCTCCCGCCATCACCCGGAAACGCAGCTTTTGCGATTGGTAGTAGTTGTTGGTGTTTTTAAACAATCACAGAAAATGTTATAAACCGCTTCAAATCGCTTTGAATCTCTAAAATTCAAAAGCTGGTTCCAGCTAGCGTTTGCGGTTGCGGTTGCGGGCGATTGCGGAAAGATAAAAAATATATTTTTTCCAGAAAACTATATAAATATAAAAATAAAATATTCAATTAAAATTTTAAATTAAAATAATTGAAATATCAAAATATATATATTATAAAATTTCCAAAAAATAGTTTTTTCTAATTTTTATAAAAACATTAAGAGTAATTTTATCAATACGAATTTTTTATTTATTATAAAAATATTATTTTAATACTTTTATAATTATATAAAATATAAATATTGTTAACTTATTATTTAACCGCTGTTGTATTTGGTAATAAACTAGTCATAAGAATCCCGCAAACGTAACAACTTTTAACCGTTGAACCAGTCGTCTAAATCTCTTATTATCGCTTAAAACCACAATCTCCCGCATCCGCAAACGCCCTCAACCGCAATCGCTGCGTTGTAACTAGTCAGACCCTCAATGTAATGCGTTTAGTTTTACCTCCTACTCACATTACGATTCCCAGCCTTATATATGTGTCATTTAAAAAGTTATATAGCTCATTCTTATTTTCGTAATGTGCTTACAATCAATACGTCTCAAGAATATGTATTGTTGTGTACGTTTAGATTGCCATCAAATAAAGTCTTTTCTTTTTACATCAAACAGCTATTCAATTATTCAAATTTGAGGTCGCTTGGGTAATCAACAAAACAAAGATCTCTATGAAAAGATCTGGCATTCTTAGCTACAGAGTCCAAAGTTCAATTTTGAATTCTTGGGATATGAAATAACTCGAAAGCTGGAAAAAAATTGTGCAATGTCTTTATCGTCTCCAATTCTGTTGCAAAACTCGACCAAGCTCCAGGATCCTTTATCGCGACTAGGTCCTTACAGTCTGTTCTAAAGCGCTGATATGATGAATGTTGAAGCATGTTCTCCATTGCCCACTGCAGTGCTTCTACATCTGAGTGCAGTGCAGTGCAGTCTATGTCCTTCTCAAATTCTGCATACCCATCAGTTGACGCATTCCAAGATTATCCATCCAGACCCAACCACATCCACTAAACTGAGCTGTGGAGGTCCATGAACCATCCACCATACATATATTTTTCAGGCTTATGACCTGAAACTCATTGCTATTATGCTCCTGTGGGACAGGGGGTACCATCTCGTTTGCATTATGCCAAGTCTGGCGATCCTAAACGAACCCGAACACTTGGACTTTTGATCCTCCCAAACTCTCTTGCAGTCCCAAATATGAGCCACTCCCTCCTATATTCTGAATACCAAAACATCCCGCAATTCCTGCCGCAATGACTCCTCAACCTCAAAACCAAATTGTATTGAGGCTTTCTAGAAGTTTACCAACTGACCGCGAGCAGTCTTGTATTCCTTCAGCATCCTAAGGATTGTATGGCACTCCTCCCTCCGCGCCTTACAAAAAAAATAAACTATCGTCCGCAAAAAGTCGATGTGAAATCGGCGGACATGCTCTTGCAACCTTTAATCATGTCATATGTTTCTGCTTATTTTCCTTTTTTTATTTGGCAATCAAAGCCTCGATACACATGATAAATAAATATGGAGAAAGAGGATCCCCCTATCGCAACCCCCTCTATGGGATTATATGCCCTTGAGGATGTCCATTTATCAGCACCTTATATTGCACTGAAAATATACACTCCATCATTAATTTAACCCATTGAGGATCAAACCCCATTTTTTTTAACAAGCCTGAATAAAAGTCCATTCTACCCTATCATATGCCTTGCTCATATAAGTTGTGATTGCCATGAACTTCGTCTTGCACGATTTATTAGTCCTTAATCCGTGAAATATCTCCTGGGCAATAAGAATATTATCTGATATGAGTCTCCCTGTCACAAAAACCAACTGAGTTTCCGATATAAGCATGGGAAGACATCCTTTTAGCCGTTGACATAGAACCTTTGAAATAATTTTATATCCCACAACAAAGAATAACAAATTGAGATTTTGTCCATCTTGATCTATCGGGAAAATTGTTTTTTAGACGAAAAATGGTAACTATGTCCAATTAGGCTAATCTCATATAATTTATATCCCATCAGACTAAATATTTTCAAATGGCAATAATGCCCTTATTTTCAATCAAAAATTTTAAATTACAATTAAAAACAATAGTTAAATATTAAAATATAATATATAAATAAATAATAAAGTAATTAAAATAAAAAAAAAACATTAAAAATTGAAGTGTTGTAAAAAATAATATTAAGATATTAAAAAGTGTTGTAAAAATAATTAAAGTAATTCAAATATGCTTGTCTTTTTGTGTTTCTTAAAATTTGTTTTCTTGAAAATCAATTTTTAAATATGGAAACTGAATATTTCCTTTTTCCATATTTTTTAAAACTATATGTCCTCATCCGTAGAATATATATTCTACTATATGTAGAATACAACAATAATGTTTGAAATCAGTTTCTACAGGTTTGAAATTTTTAGTAATGTGTATATTTTGATTTCTACGGGTTTTAGATTTATAAGTAATGTGTAGATTCCGATTCTACTAACTTTAGAGGGATATATTAAGCGATGAATGTGTATTCCAACTAATTTTGGATTAATATTATTTACGTAGAACTTGTATTATGAACGTAGTAGATTTAATGAAAAAAGTGGATTTCATTTCTACTTTGTAGAATGTCAATTCTACTTAATGTATAACATTTTTAGAATTTGAAACTACCTACTATGATAGGTATTTTATCAGTAGTTACTATTTTCCAATTTTGTTTTGTTTGTAAAACTATTTATTTAATTTATTTTTGAAAATACTAAAGGGTATTATAGGCAAAATGGTACAAAATAGAAATTAACCTAATGAACATAGTTACCATTTTTTGGCCTATAAAACAATAATCCCATATATATATTTAGCATTAAGTAAAGAAAGAATTACATTCAAAGGCAAATTAAAGTTTATTAATTCACTATAACCCATTTTCCAGTACCAACACACTTTTTCTCTCATTTCAACATCTTCGCTCCTAATCTCAACGTGTGGAAACCCATTACTACCATTTTCCTATTATCTCTAGAAAGTATTACATTGAAAGACATTTTTAAGTTTTTTTTATAACACAATAAAACAGTTTCTACTATAGACACACTTTCTTCTAACTTTATCGCATAGCATTCTATCTTGCAAGTTAAAACAGAACTATATTATATAGTAGGATCCATTTTCCTCACTCTATCTCTTATCTTCTTGACCCACACTTTTATCCCTTTCTCTTTTTTTTTTTTTTTTTCTTGACCCACTTTCATCTACTTATTATTTTTTTTCTCTGAAATTTTCTCATCTTCTTCATTACAAAATCTTTGATTACTAATCTTCTTTTCAAAATATTATCTTAGCAAAATTCATATTAAGTCATGAATTCAACTCATAGTGACTGATTTATCGTTACTGGCCATAAACATCATGATTGATGTAAGTCGACAAGTTCTCCGTCATAATTTACAGGTACGACGAGCTCCATTACCATGTTTTTTATTCTACACCTCTTCTGCAGTAACTCAAGTCTGATGGGAAGCCTCAAATTCGTGCCCTCAGCCGCTCTTCCCCCGTGTCCTAAGAGGTCTTCATGGTGGTCTCCGCCTCTCTTCTTGCCTCCGGTGGACCGTCAAGAGAAGCCGCCATTACATCCGAGATTAGATGACCATTGTTGAACCTTGAAATTAAGTTTCCTTAATTTTCATGTGTGGTCCTTGCAATTTTAATTATTTCCACTATTCCCCTAAAAGTTTCAGATTTGCAAATAAGTTCTCTTCTATTAACCTAAAACTTCTAAATTTTCATTCTACATCCTGTCGAATGAGATGAATGTAACAAATTAGCAATCATTTTCAAAATCAATAAAATTATTAAAAATTATAATTTGAGCGATGTACAAATGAATCATTGCACATGTGATTTTTCGTATAATATTATACATGTGGACAGTAAAATATATGTGTACACGTAGACCATATTTGATACACTGAGTACCTTTCAAGTAAGTATCATTCTCAGAACTAAATTAAGGGCTCTTCATAGGTGGTCGTCGTAAGATCTCGTCACAAATCGATGGTAGAAAATAAACTATTTTTTAAATTTATCTATAACAGAAAATTTTCTTACGGTTTAAGAATTTTTAATTAAGAAGTAGAGATAAAATATTTTAGTGGAAAACATGATATTAGCGATAAAAACATGATTTAAAAGTTTTGGGGAGAAAATGTGATTTCGTAGTTTTACTAGAAAAATTCATTCTAACAGTAAATCTATCTATATATACACATGTACACATATATATATTTTTGGGATTTTGAATAAGAAACAGTCAATCCATTTATATGTGTATAGTGACACCACATACTTTCAATCATCTTTTATGTACATGTGCACAGGACATGGAGTGTACAAATTCACATTGTACCGAAAACAATAATCTTTCTACATGTACACATATGTTTGAGATACATGTTAGATGTTCAACATGTTGTAAAGTTGTGTATATTCGTTAGTGTACATGTGTACATTAAAGGTAGGTGGTGTACATGTGTATAACATATACAGTTGAAGCTGTCTTATGTTGTAATAAAAAGATGAAAATCTTTGTGCATTTTATCAGTAGTTACTATTCTTCAACTGTATTATTATGTATATTTTTGACAAGTGGGATGCATGAATACACAAAGATCAAATAGTTTTTTTTTTAAATCATTGTCGTTAACAACTCTGTTAGAACTTTAATGGAACATGTTTACTTTATTATAATGATATATTTGGAGTGAATAATTGAAAGTTTAACACTAAATTAAGAGGCTATTTTTGCAATTTGCAAAGTTAAAAGCTGAAAAGAAAAATTCCCAAAGTTCAATGATCCATTCGTGTATTCATGGAAGCTCTAGTCTGTACAATTAAAAAGTGAGGTATCAATGTGAAAACGATATTTTTCAAATCAGAAACTTTTAGGACATAAATGAATATACTCAAAAGTCCAAGGATCAGCTGTGAAATAAAACCAAAAGTGGCCATTTTTGCTCATCGAGCTTTCGCGACGGAGGAGAGCCGCGTCGGAGAAGCTCGAACCGGTCACGATTATCTTTGCAACTCCAAAAAAGTGATCTGATGGTGATAAAACAAGATCCCCAAAGATTTGTCGCTACATCCAATGTATCTCTGCCTCATCACATAGTTGGGAAGCAAAAAAAAAAGTATATAAATTTGTATTGAGTTTTTGGATCTGAAGATATGCAATAAAAATGTAAGTCAGTGATACAAAAATAAAAGAAAATATGCAATTATGATTGTAAAATGAATGAGTTACAGAAAAGAATATGATTTACAAGATAAAAAAAGAGGAAGACAAGAAACATATTTCTAAGCAATTCGGAATTATCTAAGCTTAAAAAGACTTCTGATTGGAATTCAAAAACGAGAATAGAACGGTTACGGAGAGATTTGGATAGAGAAAGCTCTAAGCAATTCCCAATTTATGGTTTGCTCAGGCGTTTGAGGAATGACTTGGCTACGGCCTATAGGGAAGAGGAGAACTTTTGGAGGCAAAAGAGTAGAGAAGAATGGTTAAGGGAAGGAGATAGAAATACAACATATTTCCATAATGTGGTGAAAGGGAAAAAAATGAGAAATAAAATTTTAATGCTGAAAGATATTTTCGGGAATGAGAATTATTCAGAAGGGTCTAAAGGACATATTGCTACTGAATATTTCAGAGAGTTGTTTACAAGTTCAAATCCAAGTGATTTGGAAACTTTGTTTGATGGGTTTCAAAGTAGGGTTACGTTAGAGATGAACTCACTATTAACTAGAGAGGTTTCCCATGATGAAATCAAGAATGCAGCATTTGGTATTAAAAGTAGTAGTGCCCCTGACGAAGATGGTTTGAGTGGTTTCTTCTATCAAAAATATTTGCATATTGTGGGTCAGAAAATTATTGATGATGTTCAAGGATTCTTCAAAACAGCCGTGCTTCCGGCAGGATGGAATCACACTCAGCTTTTTTTGCTACCAAAGATTTTACATCCTACGGAGATGAAGGATATGCGGCCCATTAGTCTTTGCAGTGTTCAATATAAAATTATCTCTCGCATTTTATGCGACCGTATGAAGGTGGTGCTGCCTAATATAATATCCGAGACTCAAGGGGCTTTTGTCAGAGGCAGGTTGGTCACGGATAATATCATTATAGCACATGAATTGGTTCATGGGCTGCGTACAAAGGAAAAAATTGGTAAAGAGAGTATGGCTATTAAGACTGATATGTCAAAAGCATATGACCGGGTAGAATGGAATTTTCTTGAAGTTTTATTGGAGAAAATTGGATTTGATCGGAAATGGGTCGCTTGGATAATGTTCTGTATTTCGACTGTTACTTTTTCAGTATTACTCAATGGACGCTCTCATGGATTTATTAAACCGGAAAGAGGTTTACGTCAGGGTGACCCCTCTATCACCTTTTCTTTTCATTTTATGTGCTGAAGCTTTAGTCCATGTATTAAACAGGTCTGAAGAAAAAGGGAATTTACATGGTATAAAATTAGCGTCGGGTAGTCCTTCTATTCATCACCTGCTTTTTGCAGATGATAGTTTGGTATTGTGTGAAGCATCGGTCAGGGATAGTGAAGAAATTTTAAAAGGTCTCAAACTTTATGGTGATGCGTCTGGGCAAATGATTAATCCACTAAAGTCGTCTATCATTTTTAGGAAAAAAATTGATGTGGATACCAAACAGTCTATTAAGGGGGTTTTGGGTATTGAGAAAGAGGGCGGCGAGGGCACATATCTGGGATTACCTTAGTGCTTTCAAGGTTCAAAAAAAGACCTTTTAAATTTTATCAAAGAAAAATTGGAAGGAAGGTTACAGGGGTGGTATTCGAAAACGCTATCGATGGGAGCTAAAGAAGTTTTAATAAAATCAGTTGCACTAGCTCTTCCAATTTATGCTATGTCCGTTTTTCGTTTACCAAAAGGTCTTTGTGAAAGAATTACGAGTGCGATTATAGAGTTTTGGTGGAGTAGTGGCGATAAGAAGCGAAAAATTCCATGGGTTTCATGGGAAAAGCTATGTAAACCAAAAGAACAGGGAGGTCTTGGGTTCCACGATATTGGGCGTTTTAATCAGGCTTTGCTAGGTAAACAAGCTTGGCGAATTTGGAACAATCCAGAATCTTTAGTTTCTCGAGTGCTAAAGGGTAAATATTTCAAAACGGGAAATTTTCTTGAGTGTGGAATGGGGACAAGACCGTCATATGCATGGAGGAGTATCATGCACGGTAGAGAATTGCTCAAAAAGGGGTTGCATCGTCATATTGGAAATGGGGCGGATACAAATGTTTGGGCGGAAAATTGGATTATCGACACAATTCCACGGCCTCCAATGTACCGTGAGAATAGCTCGATTAACTTATCACTTAAAGTATCGGAATTGATCGTTCAGGGGTCAAATCAATGGAATATCAACTTGTTACAGCAAACTTTTACACCACAAGATGTGCAAAGGATTCTTCTTCTTAAGCCATCAATGGTAAATGATGATTCTATTAGATGGGGCTTCACAACGAATGGTTGTTACTCTACTCGTAGTGGGTACAAGTTGTTAGAGGCGTTGGTAGATTTTGACCACCCTCAAGGACACACACTAACTCCGGTTGAAAGGCAACTGTGGAGAGATATGTGGAAAACTAAAGCTCCCCCAAAAATAAAACATTTTATGTGGCGGGCATTATCTGGTGCTTTAGCAGTTAAGCAACGCTTGACTACTCGGGGAATTCCGATTGATCCAACTTGTTCTGTTTGTGGTAATGGTCCGGAAAGTATATGTCATGTTCTCTTTACATGTGATAAAGCCGAGAAACATGGGAGCTTTCCAATTTTCCAGTACCATTAGGAGGTTATTCTCGGAATTCCACTTTTTTAAATTTTGTGCACTTGATCAAGATTCACAAGAGCCCCTCTACGGATATTCATACAAGGAACGTCTACCCATGGTTGTTATGGGAAATTTGGAAAGCTAGAAACGCTTTCGTCTTTGAATCTAAGAGGATAGAGGCCTCTTTCATTGCTAGTAAAGCTTATGAGGAGGAATCCACATGGTTTGACACTTTCACTGGTAGGAAGGATGGAGGTAATGAGGTTGTTTCGGAAACCATTAAATGGAAAAAACCACCTATTGGTTTCCTCAAATGTAATGTTGGATCTTCATGGGTGCATTCAAGCCATAATGCGGGTGCTTCTTGGATCCTTCGGGATGAAAAAGGGTCCACAATCTTACATAGCCGTCGTGCTTACTCATGTATGCGCTCAAAGACGGAGGCAGATTTGTGGGCTCTCTTTTCGGCAGTCGATTGTTTGCATACTTTACATTTCTCGAATATTATTTTCGAGACTGCCTCTGCAACCCTACATGATGCTCTTACCACGACGAATTATCTTAGCCTCAGCCATATTCGTCACAGCATTTTCTTTCTCCTCGCAAGGATTGATTCATGGAGTTTGGGTCATGCCCTTCCCGAACGCAATGAAGCTGTAGTGGCAATTGCTTTGAGCGTCACACGCGACCTTTGTCATCAATCCTACATCACCCGTAACGCTCCGGTGTGGCTTCATCATCTACTCGCTTTGGAGGCCCAGCAATGAGGTTCGTCTCACCCGGAATGGCCAATCCCAAACATACGACGCCCGAGATGCACCGGCTTGACTTCAGCATTTACTCACTATGGAAACTCGACAATAATGGGAGTGGGTGAGATTTTCATTCTTTCTCTTTGTTTGTGTGGTGTCTACTGACATCCTATTTATTTTCTGAATTTTTGCTTTGTATCACAAAGATTATTACTACATGTTCAAGTGTTATAAAAAAAAAAAGAAACATATTTCTCAAAACGAAGAAAAAAATGTAGTGATGATTAGAGAGAGAGAGATAATGCAAGTTGTCAAGTGTGGAACCATCTTGGTCATATAAATAAAATTTGTTAACAATTGTTTACAAAAAGTACATCAATAGCAACGCCGATTCCACTCGATCAAAATTACGCACCCCCAGTAGCTGGCTATTTCCAGCAATATCATTCAAAACCCACCCACATCCACTGAAGGAGTCTGTTGAAGTCCAAGATCCATCCACCATGCAGATGTTTCCCAAGCTGAAGGCCTGGTCTTCACCTATTCAATCCCCAAGAGGAGACGGTACTTCCTGCTCATTTGCTTGTAACCATGTTTGGTATTCACTCTCTGCGTAACAGGAACTGATTGCAAGGAGATGATCGAAATGCTCAGGAATCCTCAGGCATGGCCTAGCTTCTCAACAAAGTTGTAAAAATTGATGACGCTGAAGATCTGCTTTCCAGACTTCAAGATCTCTTATGTTCCTAGACTTCAGAATGGCGCTTCTGATTCTTTAGCTAAGTTAGCTAGGTCCTTTTATCGTAAGCTTATGTACGTTGGTTTTTCTTTTCCGGCTGGTTACCCAGACCACCTCAAGTCGCTTGAGTAATAGAGCAGCCGTTTGATGTCAAAAAAAAAAGTACAATAATAGCTGAAATTGTCTTAATGTTGTAATAAAAAGATGAAAACTGTCTCTAAGTGTCAATAAATCGAGTGATTTACATTCTAGGACCGCTTTAAGTTTTTTATTACATTTTAAGACAGTTACAGCTACTAGAGTAGTTTCTTGTTGGTTGTTTACGCAATTACCCCTAGTTTCATTAAATTAAATCATTTTTTATAACGTATGTTGAATGTAATTTAATATATATATATATATTATACTTTATTAGTTTATTTTATTTAAACATAGCCACACAAAGAATAAATTATGTAACTGATTTAGTTTTAGCCACACATTAAAAGATATTATTAACTTTCATTGCATCTCTCTCTCTCTCTCTCTCTCTCTCTCTCTCTCTCTCTCTAGTGAATGTTAATAATATATTTTTATGTGTGGCTGAGACTAAATCAATTAAAAATTTTATTTTTTTATGTTTGTGGGGCTATGTTTAAATATAACAAACTAATAAAGTATAATACACATATTTTGAATTTACATTCAACATACGTAACAAAAAGAAAAAGATAGTTTAATTTATTGAATTTAACCAACAAAAAATTATTCTAGTAGCTGTAACTGTCTTATAATATAATAAAAAAATTTAAAACGGTCCTAGAGTGTAAATCACTCTAAGATAAAACTCTTCCACGACAAATTTCAATCGATATTGTTTACATTTCTAAGGTATGGATTTCTTGGAAACAGAGAGAACGATTTCAACATGAAATTATGATGTGGTTTCAATATAATCTATAACTAAGAGAAATGTGAGGTGATATTATTGGAGTCTATTAGGTATGTTTTCGGGTTCAGGAGCATTTTGGAGTAAAGTGATGATTTAGGTGTCCTTATGGAGCTTAAAGGAGAGATTTCCCGAGATGACTATAAAGATTAGACAACAAGGTCGATATCTAGAGATACATATCGATCGATACACATCCTGTGTACTCGATCGACGACGCTTCCGAAGAGGATGACGAATTGAGATACTCCATCGATCGATGTACACCATGTACCATCGATCGATATCAAGTGTGAAGAACAAGTTGAATTGGCCCTGAAGCCCAAGTTCTCTCAATATTACAAGATTGCCCCTGACGAGTTTTTAACCTAATGGAACTCATATTTATAGTTTTGCCTATGTGTTTTGGCTAGACATGCGTTTATGCTTTTTATGCCTTAGTGATTTTGGTACTTCAAAAGCTTTACATGCTTTTTATGTTCTTTGATTTATAAAAGTATTCTTTTCATCTTATTCTCATTTTTCATAAAAGGTTATAGAATTCTAGATTTAGAAGAAACACACAAAGAGATTTGTTATTCAAAGAACCAAGAGTTCAATCTTCTAATCTAATGAATTTCTATTATTACCTTGCTGCTATGGATCACTTAGCCATGTCTGAGTAAATTCACTTGTTAAATTTAGGGTTCAAATAGTTATGAGGGATTAGCCCCAACTATGGATTGTTGGTATAGTTGGTTCTCATCCTTCAGAGACTACGAGTGTAATAGGAGCATCCGTCGACAAAAGGATCACCAGTTGTGATATTCATTATCCTGATGAACCATAATGCTTATTCTAGAGTAGCTAACTAGAGTATGATCATGGAATGATTTAACTTGTTAATCATCATCCTGAAATCATCTGGTATAAGCTGAGATCCTTTAGGGACAAGCGAGAGCCGGTCTATTATCTTGGTGACCACATCTTCAATTCGATCTGAAACTATATCGATCGATACTCCTATAGAGTAATCGATCGATGGCAACAAATATCGTCTGATATGGCGATCATACCATCGGTTGATATTGCCGGAAGTCAGATCAATGGACGAGTCTAAATAGCGATAGCAATTAGGCTTATCTAAGAATTGAAGTTCTTTAATATCTTGCAAGCAACTTATAAAGACATCTATAGCATTATAATCCTGACTATCTGAATAGCTTGAATCTAACTACTTTCTTTTATTGTTTAAAACCTAAACCAAACTCTCTTGAGCAACTCACCATTGCTCACAACTGCAATTTACTTTTAAACTTTAATCAACCTAGCATAATCACTTAGGATTATATCTTTTGTGTTCCTTACTTCCTTGTGGATTCGATCCCTAAGTACTACAATTGAACCTCTTATTTGAGAGAGTAATTCACTCCTTAGGGTAATTTGTGTGATATCAAATTTGGCGCCGTTGCCAGGGAACTAAGATCACCATTAGATTAAATCTGATTTGGTCTAGGTTATTTTTCTTTTTATTGCTTAATTATCTTCTGACACAAAAAAAATTTCTTGTCTCTTTCAGGTACATGCCCAGCAGTACTAGAGGCAACAAGAACAACCAACTTGTGTACTCAGAAGATCCCCACAATTTGGAACGTAGCATCCGCAGAGACTTACGTTCCACATCGATCGACATCAACCACAGTTCGTCGACCGATACTCGCTTACCACAGTCGACCGAGACACCTTCAACGTCGACCGATACTCGCACTCTTCCATCGATCGACAACAACAACCATTCGTCGACCGATATCTTTCACCCGACATCGATCGATATACCTCATCCTGCATCGATCGACACTAACTGGCGAGACATGCTAGCGACTATTATTATCACTACTGATGAGAATGGAGACCTGCGTGATCAAGATGGTCACATGTGTAATGCAGCAGGTCAGAAGCTGAATGCTCAGAAGGAGATCATTCCTGAGCAAGAGACTACACCTACAGATCTTATTCAACATGTAGAAGAGGCTAACAGAGCTAGAACTTTGGTTGACTACAACCGTCCGGATCAGTTCTACACCAACCGATCAGCCATATGCCCCCCTGCTATTCAAAGAGGAGATTTCGAGCTCAAGCCGCAGTACTACACACTTGTAGGACAAATACCCTTCTGTGGGTTGTCCCATGAGCATCCTATGGACCATCTGGAGAGGTTCGAGGATCTCATAACCGTCATAAAAGCCAATGGAGTCCCTCAAGACTATCTTCTCTGCAAGCTTTTCATATACTCTTTATATGGAGAAGCTTTTCAATGGCTGAGACAACTACCACCAGGTTCTCTCACAACCTGGAGCGACATCAAAAACGCATTCCTGCGTAACTTCTTTGATGACTCACGCGCTGAAGAATGGAGGAGAAAGATTGCTACATTCACTCAGGATCCTGGAGAATCGTTTAAAGACACATGGAACAGATTCAAATCCTACCAGCGAGATTGTCCACACCACGGTTTCAACAACGTGCAACTACTCTGCACTTTCTACAGAGGCATCACCTTGAAGTACCAGATGGCTCTTGACACAGCTAGTGAAGGCAATTTTACCACCAGGAATCCTCACGAAGCTGTGAAATTGATTGATAACTTAGCTTCAAGCAACATCACAAAGAACATTGTGAAGACAAAGGCTACATCATTCCTTGGGAAGGAACAGATTAATGAAGTGCAAGCACAGCTGGATCATGTTCAGAAGTTACTAAACAAGCGAATTTGCTCAGTGGAGGATGCAGAAATTGCAGCTGAAGAAGATTACACAGAAGAATATGTAAACTGGATCAGTGGAGCTGGTTTTCAGAGGTCGGGAAACCAAGGAGGATACAGAAACTTCGCATGACAGAAAAGCAACCTCAACCAGAGTTCACAGAAGCATACCAACTACAGCAGCAGCAACCCCAACAATAACATGAGTTATGGTAACTCATTCTACACAAATCCACCCCCACCCACCCAATACAGTAAGCTAGAAGAGATGCTAGACAAAGTTCTGGAGAGTCAGCAGAAACTTCAGATGGACTTCAATGGAAAGATCGATTCCGTCTACACCAAGCTTGATGGCTTGAGCACCTATGTAAAGAAGTTGGAGACTCAAGTGGTTCAGACAGGAGAAGCACTAAAGAAGCAAGAGATTTTAGCAAAGGGAATGGGAGAGTTTGCTACTCTTCATGATGTGCATGCCATCTTGGATGATGACTTTTGGCAGAAGCTGACAGATTCTGAAGATGACGATGAGACAGACCTCGAACTCGAAATCGAATACTATTGATCGATAGGATCTCCTAAGTATCGATCGATACCTTCCAAAGCACAGCGATCGATAGACTTTGACGAGTGTCGATCGATGGACTTAGCTGAAGCCTCTTACGAGTGCAGTGCCGTCAAGATCATGTCACACGAAGCCTTCGCAGCACGACACCCACATCTGCATGTCGCTATCCGATCGATCGACATGATGACTACCCCATCAATCGACATGAAGACCATGATATCGACCGACCCACTCCAGTCATTGTCGATCGATACACAGTGCCCCAAAGTCGACTGCAACTTCCAAAGATCGACGTTCCCACCATCATCATGAAGAGACCCACAGACATCTTTGAGCCCATGGAAACAGAAAAGGAAAATCATGGAAGAATTCTCAGAAAAAGGAAAGAGAGGATCCCCAAGCCTTATAAAAGGGAAGGTAATGAGAAGGAATTGTCAAGTTTCAGAAAGAGAGTTCTGAGAATACCTAAAGAGAAACCCTTTGAAGAAGCCTACTTTTCACACAGATTGTGGATGTTCTTCAGAGAGACCAGAGAGACAGAAGAAGACATTAAGAGAATGTTTCACCAAGTCAGAGACAGTCTAAAGAAGAAGATCACACTGGAGAAGAAGAGTGATCCAGGGAAGTTCACAATACCATGTTCCATAAGAGGTTTTGAGTTCCCTCGTGCTCTCTGCGACACAGGATCTGGAGTTAGCATCCTACCCAAGATCATGGCAGACCATCTAGGTCTGAAGATAGAGCCCACTGAAGAATCTTTCATCTTCGTGGATTGTTCTCAGCAGCACTCTGGATGCATAGTTCGAAACCTTGAGGTACAGATTGGAGATGCCCTAATTGCTACAGACTTCCACGTCCTGGAGAACAAGCTAAACTTCAAGACATCTCTACTACTTGGAAGGGCCTTCTTAGCAACAGTTGGAGCTGTTTGTGACCTACAATCCAACAAGCTCTACCTAACCCTCATTAACCCTACCATCTACTACAATCCTATTCCAGTCATCAAGTTTCCAAGGACAGAGAGCCCAACACTCGTAGCAACTTGTTTATGTGCCCACGAGTATGCTTCCATGGCCGAATACGAGACAAAACCAGACGTATCGACCGATGGAAGTCTTCTACCATCGACCGATACCAGTCAACCAGAGTCGACCGACAGACACACATGGTCATCGATCGACAGGCTATTCCAAAAGATCCAAGAAGAGTTTACAGAAGGCGATTTTAGCGCAGATGATTGGGAGAACGATCATTACATCCCAGAACTGGCTAGTATTACTACTCAGGAGGAGTATGATGAAGATTATGAAGAGGAACGAGCCACAGAGTATAGATTTCTTCGGGAAGATGACGAAAGACCTCCTCTTCCTTCCTTTATCTTCAGAGCATCGATCGACAGAGACCACCCTCCATCGACCGATATGCCCCAACCCAGATCGCTCAAACGACGTTTCGAATCAACGAGCGACGACCTGTACATCCCACATGAGCCACAAGACGGAGACTACTCAATTGGGAGTTGGGCAAGCAGTTACAATGAAATTTTCGCAGTGGATACATCACCACTGACGCATGCAATCGAACCAGAAGAATACGTATCGACCGACACGGAGCAACATCCATCGATCGACACATCTCTCCGATTATTGACCGATTCACATGCCACTCCGTCGACCGATCCTGCCACTACACCATCCGAGGTACAAACACACAATTTCGATTTTACGTTACTAATTCCGGATGAATTTGTGGTGCATAACTTAAGTGCGATGGTAACCACAGTTTTCATAGTAAAAGCGATGCATAACTTAAGTGCGGTACGGTCCAACTGAGACTCATGTTGCTTGGGGGATAAGTACAGATTTGGTAAAAAATAGTGTGATTTTGATTTAAAAAAAGTAGTGCGGTTTTGATTAAAAAAAAATGAAAAATAAACATATTAGTACAATTAGAAATTAAATTTATTTTCTTAGTGATAATGTTATAATATTTTTTATGATTTTGAAATTTAAAATAAATTGGCAATACAACTCTAATTTGCCAAAATTCTTTTGAAATAAAAGTACAAACTAAAAATATATTTTTTATTCAAACTAAGTATAACTAAAAGTTAGTATATGATTTATATTTTCGGTATTCTATATCTTTTAAATTTTGGGTACTGAACCGGATCACTGGTTTTGGGAAGTTTGCCCAAATTGTTTTAATATCAAACAAGGTCAATGATTTTATCGAGTGAACTAGACTTTGACCAGGTTTACTGATTTAAATGAATTAGTGTTTTTAACACAACTTAAATCCGGTTAGAAGAGTGAGTCACGGTCCGACCATTCTGACTAGTTTGGTACAGTCTGATTTTCAGAACACTGTTAAGAGTAATGATATAGGAAAGAATTACACTCAAAGGCAGTTTATGAGTTTATTTTACACTCTAAGGCAGTTTGTACTACCAACACACTTTTTCTCTCATTTCAACATCTTCTCTCATATTCTCAATGTATGAAAACTCAAAACTACCCTTTCCTATTATCTCTTAGTTTATGTGGCCACAAATCAATTTCATTTTTTCTTTATCTTTCCTTATCCCCTAATTTTTTTATTCGTCAACTTTATACAAACTTTTTATTTAAAACACTTTCTCCTGTAAAATAAATCATGTGAAAAGAAGATCAAGATTAACATGGAAAACATGAAATTCGAATTTTGCAGTCCATCGTCAGCCTCATATAGAACCAGGAGAAGAAGAAGAAGATGGGGACAGAGATGATGACAGCCTTGACGATGAAGATGGCGACGACTGTAGTGAGGAAAGAAACATCTCCTCCATGATTTATCTTTGAGTTCAAGCTCCTCAACCCCCAGATTTCCTTGTTGTTGTTTCATCTATCATCAATCATCTCTGTATCACTGCTTGTCGCTCAGATCTACAGCTATGACCGTCCGGAATCGTCGCCGTGAACCCTCTCTATCATAAATTGGAAGCTTGGACAATAATGGTGAAATTCCTTCTTTTTGCGAGTTTGGTCCTTTGTGTTTTCAATTATTATCAATTTAACCCCAAATCATAAATGATATATATATATATATATACTCCTAAAACTTAGCCTCAAACTTTTAAATAAGCACTTCAACCTCTGATTTATGTAATTATGTATGTAATGCAAGAATACCTGAATACAACCTAAAATCATTATACAAATCAGTGCACATGTCAATAGTGTACATATACATATTTTTGGTACGAAAGTGATTTGGTAGTTATAGCTATAAGTGTACATGTCAATGGTGTACATATACATTTAGAATTGTGTTTTAATGAAATTTATGGAAATTATAGGTAAATGTGCTACACTTGCTTAAATTTAAGTAACATATATATATATATATATATATATATATATATGTGTGTGTGTGTGTACATACTACATATACGATGTACAAGATAATGTACATATGTACTTTCATTAGCTGTGTACACATGTATACTTCAAAGATATTTTTTTGTAATTTGTATAACCGTAGTTTGTAATTATAAATATAAGTGTATGTGTAAATAGTGTTTAATGTATATATACATTATGATTGTAATTTAATGAAAATTTTATATAAATATGTTACAAATTTTTAAATTTAAATAACATATATATGTGTACCTATATGTACACTATACAGATATGATGTACATGTACAAGTGATGTACATTTTCGGAAGAGTGGTAATTTTTTAATTAAATCATCTTCTTTAAATTAGGGTTTTTGTGTTTCTACGACTACATCTCGGACCCGCCATTGATTTTTTTTTAAAAAAAAATTGACGATTTTAGTTTCAAAACTTACAAATATTGTATATATTAACCGATTTTATCCAGTAGACAATTGAAAAATGAGTTCTCATCATTTTGAAATTTTAATAGATTATAACCAAAATTTCATGTTTTTTAAGCCTTTATTCATCTCCCCTATTTGCTGATCACCTCGCCCCAACGATTTCTTTCGGTTTATAAAAAAAACTAAGCAAATTTTAGTCAAAATGAATTTTGTGATTTAAATTAAAAGATAAAAATGTTTTAAAGTTTTTTTTTTAATTTTCAGAATAAAATAGAACAAGAGGCAACAAAAGAAAGAAGGTACGATGTGGTTTGTCTGAGTCAAAGGGTAAGTCTGTAAAAGAACAACAAAAAACTACCTTAGGAGCACTAAGTGCCTTATAGTGTAATAAAAAAACTTAAAACTGCCCTATAGTGTAAATCACTCATGATATAGCATGTGTCATGTGGGAATGTATGATTTTGACAGAATACACATTTAGAACAATATTGGTGGAAGTATTTTGCAAAACAAAATAATTATTTGATTAAAAACAAAAATTCTAAAATGTATAAACTATTTTTATAGTTTTTAATATTAAATTCATTTGAAATAAAAACCAGAATCTAAATATATACCGTATTATAATTTGACTAAAAATTAATTTAAATATAAAAATTGTGTTGATGTTTTAATATTAAACTATAATTGTATCTGCGCTTTAAAATCGCGGATATATTTTTACCATTTTGATAAGATTTATCTGAATTAATTATTTAAATTCAAATTTTTTTAAAATTGTCTATTAATATTTTAAATTATTTATTATAGTGTTGATTTTCACGTAATGTTCTCATATCTGATCGAGACCCATAGTTGAACAGATGCATCCCATAATGAATATTTTATTAATTACAAATTTAATAAAACCCAGTAAATATCCTAAAACTCGCTATTAATCTGCAATATGGTATTCGTTGATCCGCTTAAAACACCATAAAACTGATAACTTTTTTGAAATAGTTAAATAACTCATACTTTTAAAATTAAAGAAATCTGAATTTTTTGTAATTTATTTAATGAAATTTTTCTTGTCATTTGAAAAAAATGAAACAATAGTAATATAAAAAAAAATCTATTCATATAACAACATTAGTTTCTTTTTGTTATTAAATACCTACGATAAGTTTACAATTTTACTTATTTTATATTTAAAAATTATTAATAAAAAGATTGAATTGACATATCAATATTATGGATAAAATGACATAGTAAATAATAGTTTTTAATTTTTGATCACTAAATATTATGCACGAATATATGATACTAAAGTTAAATAGAAGTATAAATTTCATAAAAAGAAAATTATTATTAATCACAAAAATAGGGAAAATTATCAGTTACCATAAATATAGGAAATATCTAGTTGTTTACTTAATTAAAATTAGAAAAATAAAGAATGACATTATCTTATAAATATGATGAAGCTCTAAGGGCATAATCCAAAATTTTCAAAAATAGGATCATGTTTTAATAGTATAGATTGTGTTGTTGTTTTAATATATACTAGATTTCGATCCGCACAGCCATGCGCGTATATATTTATATGTTTATATATAAATATTTGTTTTATGGGTCAAAATATACATTTTAAAAGTTACTCACATATTTAAATGTTTATATAATTACTTGAAATACAATAATTTTATAGTTTTTATGCTGTAAATTTAAATGATCATATATATATGTTTCTTCTTATTATATATTTTTCTTATTGAATTTGCGTTGGATTATTAAACCAATTTGTTATGTATGAAACAACATAATTGAAAATTATTTTGTTTATAGTTTACTATGATCGTAACCCGTAATTCAAAAGGCTGGATTATCAATTTTTTATATTTATTAATTTCATATCATAAATTACTGTATATAAAAAGTTTAGATAACTTGACTTTTATACATGAATTATATAGTTTATGAATGTTAACCTGTTCTACAAATATATTATATTATTAGAATCTTTTCGCTTTCTCACGCTAATATCCTATATACATCTCATTGTATTCCTCCATCAAAGAGTGGCTCTATCTTTTCTACTGCTAGGTTATGCTAAAAATATTAACTTATCAATTTCAAAAAACTTTATCATATTTAGTTCAATATAATGGTTTTCTATTAAAATGATAGATATTATTAGAAAATAGATAAAATAGGATATAATTTTATTCTTTTCATTTTATAAAATATAGCTATATATATTAATGTATAATAACATTTCATGACTAATTATGAAATTAGTGAAAATATTTATGTTCAATTTTTGACAATTAAGATCTTGTTATAATCTTATTCAACAGATTTTATATATTTTTTAAAAAAATTAAAAAAATCAAAATATATTATGATTAAAATAGTTAAAAAATATTTTATATTATTATAATTAAGGATATATATTTAATAAACAAATTAAATGATGGTATAAATAAAAATATCACACATAAAAGAAATCATGAATTTATTTTAATAGAATATATTTAAATCAATTAAAATAAAATAAATATTTATTTGTAACAAATCTTTTAAAATTATTAGTAAAATGTATTTTGAAATTAATCAATTTCATTTTTTTATTATGAGTGAATATGATTACATTTTTAATTTTTAAGATTCGTTTATGAACGAAAACTAAATTCAATTTTCATTTCTAATCATATTTTATAATAATATAAAGTAACAAATTCACTTTTCAAATAATAAACAAAATTATAGAAATTCTGATAAATGATCAAAATTACCTAGGATCATGGAGTCAAATCAACAATTCACTTTTCAAATAATTGTTTTGATGATTTATATTTAATTATTAATAATATAACTTTTATATCTTAATTTTAAGTTCTATAATAGGAAAATATATTTCAACATAACAACATAATACATAATGATTATCTTATTTTAGAAAAATATTAAATTATTAATATAAATTCATTTTAGTTATATTTAAATATTAAATTATTAATATAAATTTGTTTTAGATACACGTAATAGTGTTTATATCTTAATTTAAAATTTAATATATATATTTATAAATATATTTCAAGATAACAACATAATTTACCAAAATTATCTTATTTACTAAAAATATGATATATTCATACAAATTCGTTTTATTTATAAATAAAATATATATATAAATATTAAAAATATGATATATAAACAAAATTACCTAAATTTATGGAGAACATGACAACTAAGCAAATTTACTTCTTAAATAATAGTATAGATTCAGCAGCTTTGAAGGATCCTTGTGGCCAAGAATTGACATTAGGTTTAGTTTTGTTTCTTAGTTTTACTTAATTTTTTTAATTTTGGTTTTGTTTTGTAAACCAGATTCTCTATGTACAATAATTTTAATTTATAAATAATCTTTTATTATAAATGCATTTTCAGTTTAATTTTCAATTATATTATTTGTATTTTGTAATTTTTTTAAAATAAATGCTATTATAATGTTCATTATATAATAGCAAACTAAAAACAATGCTATCATATGTCTCTGATATAATAGTGCATACAAATTTGCTATCATAAGTTGGAGACCTATTATAGTTGGGGCAGATATAGCGATTCATACTACGATATCTATGACATATGATAGCGGTTTTTCCGTGCTAAGAAAAGAAGTTATTTTTGTAGTGTCTCTTCGCCGGTAATCTCTCCGATTTTGAAGAATTTTGTTTCTCCTTCATGCCTTAGAGTATTTTCGTAGTTTTAAATGCACAGACTCTGTGTTCATGTCCAGGCTATAAGCTTCTTGAGCCATTGCGATAAGATCAGCATGTGTCGAACCTTCACTCGAAAATAAGATCCTCGCTCCTTTGAAACGATCAACCACAAAATTCCAACATCCATCTTCCAACAACCATTCTCCATACACTGCATGTAACTGACGCAAAATCTGAAAAAGTGAAAATAAAACACATTAGCAAACATAGAACAAAGAAAAATTTCAGATAGATGTAGACGACTTCAATCTAAGTCATCCAGACGATTAAACTTTCAGTAGTCTGGTAAACGAAAAGGTTATATTTGCAATTGACTTTGAAATCTGTATTTGGGACGACTGAAATATCAGTCGATTGATTTAGTTTGATTATAAAAAATCTCCAAAAACACAGACGACTGAAATTTTAGTCGTCATAGGTTAGTTTTGCATTTGACTAGAATATTTCAAAAGTTTGACTTTTACGGACGACTTACATTTCAGTGGTCCGAAAAAAAATTAAAATATATATATTTTATTGAAACTCGACGACTTACATTTTAGTCGTCGTAGGTTAGTTTTGCAGTTGTGAAAAAAACTTCAACTTTTATATCTAGACGACTTACAGTTCAGTCATCCAGGATTTACAAGGTTTAACTAGAATCTCAGAATAAAATCCTGGACGACTGAATTATACGTCATCAAATTGCAAAACTAACCTGTGGCGACTGAAATGTAAGTCATCGAGTTTCAATAAAATATTGATATTTCAATTTTTTCGGACGATTGAAATGTAAGTCGTCCGTAAAATTCAAACTTCTGAAATATTCTAGTCAAATGCAAAACTAACCTATGACTACTGAAATTTCAGTCGTCCAGATTCTTAAGAGATTTTGTAACCAAACTAATGCAAACGACTGATATTTCAGTCGTCCCAAAAAACAAATATCAACGTCAATTGCAAAAATGGGCTTTGCATTAACCAGACGACTTCCAGATACTTATCTTCTGGATGACGACTTACCTAGTAAGTCGTCTGGACGAACAAATCTGGAAAAAAACTTGATTTCATATCTTAAATTGGTGAAATTACTTTCTCAGCACACATAAGGCTTCTCTAAGCACATATAATCTCAAACGAAAGTAACCCATCCAGAATCGTTAGTTTGTTTAACTATATGAACCATGAAAAAATGTAGAATCAAAATCTTGGGGTTTTTTTAGCTTAATGTGGAGAGGAAGTGAGAGAGATTTTTTGTTTAGTTCATAAGAATGGAGAAAGAAGAAGGGTAAATCGAATTTGGAAGCATTAAGAGCTTCAAATTGGTTGGTCATGGTGGTTGGGGTATTGATGACAATGGCATTCTTGTAATTACTTGAAGATGATGAGGATGAAAGAGTAAAAATGTCATTTTCGAAAGAAAAAAATAATTGATGGCATTTTCGTGAATTATAAATCAATTTCCAAATAAAAGGAGGTTACTTTTGTGTTTGACTTCAAATAAATATTATCAGTATTTTGAACATTAACTATTATTTTTAGATATTTACTCGTGATTATCTTGATAAATTTTAGATATTTTCATATTTTTGAATATCTAATAAATATAAAATTTAAAATAATTAATATATTTAACTATATAATTATAAATTAGATATTTTAGTATCTAAAATAGTTTAGTTTTTATTAGATTCGAGTCTGGTTATTAGGATATTAAAATCTTAGATCCATTTAATTATTTAATTAGTTTTAGTTATGTTTAATATTACTTTCAATTCTAGATTGGTTCGGTTCATCGGATCTATATATTTACCCATACTTACTTTTTCTACTAATATAAAGTAAAATAAATATGTTAGCTTATTTAACATTCATTATCATTAGACTATACTTTAAAAATAATAAAAATGATTGGACGTCGTGTCATTATTGTTGGGCATGTTACAAAATTGACATAGGCTATAACCAATAACATGTATAAAAATCTAGGAAATTATAGTAAAAACACTATACAATCAAACGAAAGAGGCTAGAGTTGCATGTAAAATAATGTGATCTCTTCACTCGGCACTTGAATTCTGTTATCAATTGATATCACAAATTTTATTTCCTTTTAAAACTTTTCTAATTTTTTAATTTTTCTAGTAATCTGATTATGTTTTTAATTCTTGGTGTGATATGAAAACTTCGTAATGAAAATTATCCGGCTTCGCGTGTAATTTTGTTTTTTTTTACTTGAGTTTCCTTAATTCATAACCAATCACAATTATTTGTTTTTCATGAACTGAAACCTCAATCATGGTCAAGTTTGGCAATATATAAAACTTTCAATTTCTAAGAACATGATTCTTATTCTACCATTTTAGTTGATGTGAATCTTAATGATTTTTTTATTTGTGTTCTTTGAAAATGATATTATTCAGTAGTTGTGCAAAGAAAATTTTAATTAATTTCAATTCACTATTACAAATGTTTAAAATGCATGAACTAAAAATGAGCTGATTGAAAAAAATTGAATGCGAACCCATTAAATTGTATGCATTGTAGTTAAAATAATTAGTGTGTAAACGCATTAACTGTTAAACGATTGTGAGAATGACACGTCAATATATTAAAAAAAATAGTGTGAATGCATTAATTGTGAATGCTTTTCTTTTAATATATAGGGGATACTTCATAACTGCTTTCAGTTTGTGATTTAAGAAATTCAAGTTTTCATCACAAGTTTATTTTTTCTTTATTCTAGTTACCACAATGCTTTCATGGCATAAATTCATGTGCCTTTTAATTATTTTATGCTCTTAGTCTTTACATAAGACTAGTGAAAGATGATGCCCCTAGTTTTTTAAAACAATTTGCTGCCCTAAGAGCATCTCCAAAAAGACACTCTATTTTAGAGTTTGCAAAACTTTATATATGAAATTTGTAGGTGTTATGCTCCAAAAGCAAAACTTTAGACTGAATTTTGAAACTATTCGTAGTTTATACTATGATCCTTATATTTGTCATAACTAATTCAAATTCATAGAACTTTTATAAATAACTAGCACATATATAAAAGAGAAAATGACTAAAATAGACCTAAAAAGTTTTTATCACAAATATAGCCCTTAACAATTAAAATAACCAAATAGCACTTAAATGTTTTATTAAAGATACATTTATACCTCTTGGGTTAACTAATCCTAGATTTTTTTGTTTAGAGTTGAGGAGTGGAGTTTTGGGGATAGGGTTTCAAATTTAAAAAAATTAAAAAAACTAAAAAAAACTTAAAACTTTGAAAATAAAAAGTGCTATTTTGGTCGTTTTAATTTTTGAGATCTATTTTTGTGATAAAAACTTAAAAGAGGGCTATTTGAGAGAATTGCCCTATATAAAAATATTACAGCAATACTAAATGATAAAATGTTACACTAAGATATGAATTAATTCATAGAAATATATAATTAAATATTAAACTATAAATAAAATACCACATTAAGTCTTGTAATATTGTTGTTGTCAAGTTCTATTTAAACTATTTTAAATCTTATCTCGTTGATTTTTTTTTTAATGTGAAATTTAAGATTTATAAAAAAATTGAAATATTTATGAGATAGAAATTTTTAGGGTTAAAATGACAAACCATAAAATATATTATATATATAATGTATAATTGTAAGGACCAAAATGCAAATACAAATATGAAACTTCAAATTTAAAGTTTTGAATAGTGACACTCTATATTTGAAGTTTCACTACTTAAAACTTCAAATTTGAAGTTCTAGAGTTCTTTTTTGGAGAACCAAAAACTTCATATTTGAAGTTATAGAGTGTCTTTTGAAAATGCTCTAAGCAAATGTTTCATTTCTTCCCACTGAGGCACGGCTCTGTGGTTAGGTCAAGCTCGAGTGTGGGTCCGGGTTGGAGCTTTGTTGCATGTGTGGCACACTATCTTTTCTATGCAGATCAATAGATCTTAGCCCTGGTGATGAAAGAGGTGTTCTCTCATCAGTTTGGGAGGAGAAATATATTGTCTCTTGTCGTGAGCATCAGATGTATCAAACAAGGACCTTAATTGGTTGGTTGTGTTATTTCCGCCGTAGTTGGGAGTCAACGTGAGAGGTTGAAAAGCATTTGCAATGTAAAACTCAATTTTCCCTTCAAAATGAAGTTGAATTTTGCTAACTCCACTTCATTTTATAGTGAAAATAGAGTAATAAAAATATATTATTACTTCATTTATGGAGTAACTCCATTGTTTATTTTATTATGGAGTGAAACCTGGAGTACGTTTAGAAATATTTCTTATTCTAAACTTCATTTTGGAGTTAAACATGAAATGGAATTGTAAATGCTCTTACAACCTCATGATTTTCCTTTGCTTTACGATTTCCTATCTGTGTATGGAATTAATTCACGGATGCCTACTAGGGCTGAGTAAAATATCCGTAAATTTTGATTCGATTAGTTATCAATTTTGATTCAAACCCAAAATTTCAGATATCCGTAACTCTACGACGAAAAGCATATTCTAAAATGCAATATCCGTTAGAACCAAAGTAAATCACAAATACTAATATTTGTAAGAACAAATATCTGATCTGATCCTTTATATGCATATATATATACATATATTTAAAGTACATATAGAAGTTATATAAATATTATATTTTATATTATTTTTACAATATCTTTATTTATTAATTTAATTATTTTAGTTATTAGAATTTTATAAATTAAATAATATTTTTTAAGAAAATAATATTATTTTCCATATTTATTCATTTTTTATTTTTATTTTATTTTACAGATCGAATCGGATATCTGTAAAAATTAAAAAAAAATTCAGATATCCAGATAGCTGCAGATCGAATTAGATAATTGATTATTCGAATGAAGCGGATCGGATCACGAATATCTCCAGATCTCTTGATATTAATTCCATGTCCACCCCTTAATTGCCTACTTGTTTGTGTTTTTATTGCTAGACTGTTTGACTTGTAAGGATACTTTTGAACCTTCTTCTAAAAAGCGGCCGAGTAGCCGTATAATCGGCCGCGTACTCTTGAATCGTAAGCTCACCGTGGCGAGTTGAGCCAACACGGTTGCATTCTACGCCAGTTCGAGTTGTGTCGACGAGTCCGTTGTTTTATGTTAGGCGGCCGTTGAATTTGAAAATTGTTTGGGAGAAAATAACCTACATTGCATGTGTACACAAGAAACCAAGCTTCGACGGATCTGGAATCGTAGCATGAATAAAAGATTGCTGAACGGAGAAAACAGAGATGTCTGACTGTTTTTCGCAGTTTTTAACTTAGAAGATAACAATGGTGAAGGGAAAGATATGGAGGAAGAAAGTGGCGTGATTATTTTTGCTAGGTTTTACTTTACAGTTTTTGTTAGGAAAAATTCCTTAAAAATACACAAACTAATTGTAATTTGCTATAAAAAATATATGAACTATTAAGGTTTCCTAATTAATACATATACTAAGTTTGGTTTTCCAATAAATACATTAACTTTTTAAATTTGGAGGTTTTACGCTTTGATTTTAACAACGTTAAGTGTTTAACGGAGGGTTATAACAGAGTTTAATATTTATATCGAGAATTCTTTAAACATAAAAATTAATTTTGATTTGCTAAAATAATACATGAACTATTAAGACTTCGCAATTAATATACAGATTAATTTTGGTTCTCCTATAAATACATGAATTTTTGAAATTCAAAGGTCTTACACCTCGATCATGTTTTAATCATACTTATTGGCCGAGCATCTGTGATCTTCTCTTTCATCTTTTATAGATCCCGAGACCTCTGGGGAACCTTTTTTATTAGTTGCATTTTCCAATCACTCTACAGAATATCATTATGACTCGGTACTTCTAGTCGTGATCAAACTAATTTCTTTAGTCTTAACTCGATATCGACTTCTGAGAACTGATCTCCTTTCAAATCGTGTACTTTTTTTGGGATAAGAAAATCTCATCTTTTGGTTTGCATGATCAATCTATAGAAATTACTTTAGCTCATCTAGTTATTGAACGTTGTAGTGGACAAACTTTCCTTGTCACTCCATGTGAATGATGATATCATTATACACTAGAATGATTACAGTACCTTGTTGCTTATGAAGATGAAGAGTGTATGATCAGCCTCATACCGAATTCCTAACAAAATTGAATTATACACTTCGTCAAAATCGAGGTGTAAACCTATGAATTTCAAAGTTCGGGGACTAAATACTTTAGCTCATATAGTTATTGAAAGTTTTTGTGGACTAAATACTTTCCTTGTCACTCCATGTGAATGATGATATCATTATACACAAGAATGATTACAATACCTTGTTGCTTATGAAGAATGAAGAGTGTTTGATCAGCCTCATACCGAATTCGTAACAAAATTGAATTATACACGTCGTCAAATCGAGGTGTAAACTTATGAATTTCAATTTCATATTTTATAGATCCTGAGACCTCTGGGGAACCTTTTTTATTAGTTGCATTTTCCAGTCACTCTACAGAATATCATTATGACTTGGTACTTCTAGTCGTGATCGAACTAATTTCTTTAGTCTAACTCGAAATCGACTTCTGAGCATTGATCTCTTTTCAAATTGTGTATTTTTTGGGATAAGAAAATCCCATCTTTTGATCGACATAATCAATCTATAGAAATTACTTTAGCTCATCTAGTTATTGAACGTTTTAGTGAACTAAATACTTTCCTTGTCACTCTATGTGACTGATGATATCATTATACGCAAGAATGATTACAATACATTGTTGCTTATGAAGAATAAATAGTGTATGATCAGCCTCATACCGAATCTTTGACAAAATGGAATTATACACGTCGTCAAAATCGATGTGTAAACTTATGAATTTCAAAGTTTGTGTATTTATCAGGCAACCAAGATTAGTCTGTGTATTAACTGGGAAACATTAATAGTTCATGTATTTTTTAGCAAATAAAAAGTAAATTTGCGTCTTTTTAATGAATTTTACCAATTAAATATTAGACGTCGTTATAATCCTCCATTTAACAGAGTTAACATTGTCAAAATTAAAGTGTAAAACCTCAAAATTTCAAAAGTTCATGTATTTATTGGGAAACCAAAAGTAGTTTGTATATTAACTGGGAAGTTTTAATAGTTCGTGTATTTTTTAGCAAATTAAAATCAGTTTGTGTATTTTTAAGAAATTTTATGTTTTTGTTATATGGGCTTATACTTTTTACCAGATTTCTATTATGTCCAATCTGTAATATTAAACCAGGATCCTATTAAAAAAATTTCGAATCTGCTATTGGGTTTTCATCATATTTATAAGATAATACCATTCTTTATTTTTAAAATTTTAATTAACTAAACAACTAAATATTTTATATATTTATGGTAACTGATAATTTTTTTCTAGTTTTGTGGTTAATAATAATTTTCTTTAATGAAAATTATACTTTCTATTTAATTTTAATATCTTATTTTCGTGCATAATAGTATTTAGTGATCAAAAATTAAAAAATATTATTTACTATGTCATTTTATCAATTATATTGATATGTTTTTTTATACTTTTAGATATAAAATAAGAAAAAAATGTAAACTTATCGTAGGTAATTAATAACGAAAAGAAATTAATATTGTTATAAATAATTTTTTTTATAGCATTGTTTCATTTTTTTAACAAAATTACAAGAAAGTTTTCATTGAAGAAATTACAAAAACAAATTAATTTTCTTTAGTATTAAAAGTATGAGTTATTTAACTAATTTTTTTAAAAAAAATATTATCAGTTTTATGGGATTCTAAGCAAATCAATGAATATCATAATGCAGATTAATAGCGATTTTTAGGATATTTACCGAGTTTTATCAAAATTTTAATTAATAAATTTTCATTATGGGATGCACCGGTTCAACTATGGGTCTGGATCAGATATGAAACCACTACGTGAAAATCAACATTATACTAGAATATTTTTAAATATTAATAGAACCATTTTTTAGTTTAAATAATTAATTCGAATAAATTTTATTAAAATGGTAAAAATATATCCGCGCTTTTGAGGCACGGATCAAAATCTAGTATCTATTATAATACAAAAGGCTTTCTAAATATAATTTGTTATGAATAAATTATGTGTTTTTTTGTAAAATAAATTTTGTAATATGTGCTCATTCTCTAAATTTGCAATTGTGCATGCATAAATATCATATATATGTCAGCGAGGATAACAAATCTGTATTATATGATTTAACTTGGTAATTCATAAACTTTTGCATTTTAATTACTTATAATTAATTAAAAATTACACCCTGAGTAATTCTCGATTTTTTCTAAATCGCTAGGCCCTAGATTTCCAAACAGATAGCATAGCGAATTCCCGAACAAAGCTTTTGAATGAATAACAAGCGTAAAGAAAGATATAATGCTCTTACAATCTCATGACTCTCCTTTGCTTTTTACCTTTCTGTGTATGAAATTAATTTACGGATGCCTACTGGTTTGTGTTTTTATTGCTAGACTGTTTGACTTGTGAGGATAATTTTGAATGAATTGCTAGCGTAAAAAAAACAAAGATATAATGAAAAAGGTACAAAAGTTCAGAGTAAAAGCTTTACATCGTCAAGGACAAGAACATTTCAAAAGTAACCTCGTTAATATGGTGAGAATTGGTAAATAGATAAAGATTAACAGCGTCACTTACCTATATGGGAAGAACTGGAGAAGTATCAAAGTCATTACTAAGGATTCCGTTTGGTTCATCTTCTGATTTAATCGACGAGTCCTTTTTGCTGCGTTCTAGAGATGTTGCTTCGTATATTCCAAACCCTAACACTAAGCAACAGACAATGAAACCAGGAAGAGAAAAATCCATCTCGTAAGCAATCTCCATGACGATTATGCAAGCTCCTGCTACCATTAGATGCCTCGGGGAAGAAAACACCATATGCAATCTACAAAACAAACAAACATATAATAATATCTATAAAGTCTCTGTTTGCGTGTGTAAAAAGATTAGTAGGAGGGGGAAAGCTTTTAAGGAAACCTCTCTTCTGCGATATTGTCAACATAAAATATTAAAATGATCCCGAAAACAATGGTGCTAAGGAAAGCCCACGCAGAAAATGGCAACTCCACAGCTTTGCCAGAAGACGACCCCTGAAGTAAAGATGTTAGTAAACTAAATAAGAAAACGTCACTGCAAAACAAGCAGTACCACTTACTGTGACAAGGTCCCACATGGCCAATGGAAACAGAAAACAGGTTGCAGAAGTAATGGTTATCGCATGAAGTCGTTTCTTTTGCTGGTTCTGTAAAAGAATACAATTGGTTATGCGCAAAGGAACTGGTGGAAGGAACAAAGGGAATTTGAGATAAAAGCACCTTAAGAGAAACACGCCTTGCAATAACTCGCCTTAATGCTGATAAGATTCCAGCAACAACGGGTATCATCATTCCCATCAGTCCTAGTGCTTGTTCTGTCAGTAATTCTCCCTCTTTGGTATCAGTACTATCTTTCGATGGTAGTTTTTTGTTAAGCTAAACAAACCAACATATGAACTATCCATAGGAAGTCAAAATGAAACAAGATGGAGGGTATGTACATAAAAGAGAAGAAACTTGGGTAAAAAAGGATATAAAATGGGGAGAGAGATGATGTCGCCCATCCTTGAGACAAGAAAAAAAGAGCTACCAGCATTGCAACAAGGCCACCTACCTGACATGATTTAGAAATATGAGAGAAATTTGGTCCTAGTCGTCTGATATATAAACATCAATTGTTGATATATAAACACAAAATTGATCTTTTGTAATGAACTATACATATTATTAAGTGTATAACGTACATGGAAGCCAGAAGAAACATCATAAACTGGTAAAAGCTATTGCACATGTCAAAACTCTATAGTTTTTCAGCGACACAAGTGAACTGAGGCATGCCGATGGGATAAAAACATAACACTACGGATAAACTCTATGGCAACCATGCTATTTAACTGGTGCCACTGACTAGAGGGAATATGTTTGTGGCAGCTATTAAATTCAGATGAATACCTTTTTCCACACGTGGCCTCTCCGCCCATATAGTACTCCAGAAAGCACTCCAAGAACAGCACCAGAGTACTCTGACAAGATCGCTCTGTCAATAATATACAAAAAGAATTAGCAAGGAGAATCACATTTTCAATTTATTATATTGGTTGATTTCTGAAAGAAAGAATAGAATCAAACTGTATAAGTATGACAATCTTTCTCAGAGGGAAATTTCAACTTTCCTACATTTTGGCTGCCAAAATCTATGATCGATCCTAAGATAACATAACTGATCAGAAAATTCGAGAATTTACAGTAGTGTGGATGCTTAATAACTCTAGAATACCTAAGAGGTCCACAAGACTTAAGACCCTTTCCCCACAAGATGAAGTACAGAGCAGTGATGACTCCATTGATAAGAGAAGGTACAATCTGAAAGAAATAAAATACGCCTCAGATATTAGTAGAAAGAAGAGAAACAGAATACTTTAGTGTAAACTCTCCCATTTAATGTGTGTATCTAACTGGACTAACTAAACCTGCTGATTGGAAAGGGCCCTTCCTTTCCATGGTTTCTGAAGGATCAAGAAGACGAAGGATGAGGGCACCAGACAGCAGAAGAGAAAGAGAACAACAGGCGCTCCAGTCTGATTCAAGTAGCGGTACATAGAATAAACAGACCATATCCTAAAAAAGTTCCCAATGACATGGATTATCTGGAAAGGGGCATGCCTGCAAATAAAGAGGGATAACACAAGACTATGAATTACAAATGAAGAAATATCAAAATTCTAATCAAGCGGCGAAACAAAAACAGATGTAAAAGACCACAAGAATGCTCAAATTCATTCTTTCAAACGTTCAATCTTGAACTTCTCTGCGTAACCATATATTCACTAGAATCCATATAAACTGAATCACAACACAGTATAACTAAGAGATTAACAACTCAAAATCACTGATTCAGCCTAATTGTGTTGCTCCATCAACTTCAACAAAATCGAGGAAATGCAATTTCTAATTCAGGGTGATGATAAATCCCTAGCTACAGTTCACATTTCATCGCAATGTGAATTCAATTCCATTAAGTTCATCTTCTACACAATCAAACAGAAATCGAAGATACCGGAAATGTGAAGATCCTCGATCGTCGGAGATTTGCTTCGGCGACATCATCGGGGAATCACGAGTACTTCAGATTTAGTAAACTGTTAAATCCACAATCCTTCTACTAAGAACTTGAGCTCATAATCTAAAAGACGATGTAACTTCTGATCCCCCGTCT
>CAKOAT010994042.1:14614-51256 GCA_932364175.1 Eruca vesicaria subsp. sativa
TTATAAAACGATTTCTCGAGTTTTATAAAACGATTCTCGAGCTTTATAAAACGATTTCTCGAGCTTTATAAAACGATTTCTCGAGCTTTATAAAACGATTTCTCGAGTTTTATAAAACGATTTTTCCAGTTTTATAAAACGATTCTCGAGCTTTATAAAACTGTTCTTTTTGTATTCTTGCGGAAAGTTTTGGCTATTACTTTCGTCGTACCGATTTTGACCCCAACATTAATAAATAAGTCTAATAACTAGAGTGTTATCGCCCAAACAGGAATATCCGATCAATAACAGTGTCGACCGATTATTCTAGAGGAATATCGATCGATACACTTTAGATAGATAGATAGATAGATAGATAGATAGATAGATAGATAGATAGATAGATAGATAGATAGATAGATAGATAGATAGAGTGTGTGTGTGAGTTCTATTTGATTTTTCTCCCGTTGAGTATGATACTCTCTCATTTTTTTCATATTATTGAAGGTGCATTCGTTGCTGTCTACTCTTTTCACATTTTTATCCACATCTGACATAATTTCATGTTATATTCCAATAGGTTGCATAGAATCGAAAACATATAAACGGGAGCAAAAGTATCGAAACATGGAAATGTGAGTTAAAAAAATATAGAAATGTGCTAGAAATGTCTATAAATATATTTAGATTGTAACATTGAAAACTAACTAATATGAGTGTTGTTTATCTTTGTAAATTCTATAATTTTTTCGTGATATATCATAGTTTTGTGGACATTTTACCATGATATAAGTTTGGTTTTAGAGTTTTATTGATTTTTTAGAGTCTTTTTAAATTATTGTAGGATCAAATACATTTTGGATTTGGAGTTTTGGAACAATTTGGACCTTAAGAATAATTGCAGTTTAAAAGATCAACTTGGAATTGCATCTTTGGACATGGTGTTGATCAACACCATCCATTGGGGTCAGCCGACATCACTCATTAATGTCGATCGACATCCTTCGCGAAGAAAAATTCTACACGAGTTTGTATCCATCACTAAGTAATATATTGAAATTTCAATAATGTAATTCAACATTTGACGAACAACATATAGACATTTCAACTAAATACTCAATACTTAATGCATTTGTCATAATGTCATTGAAGATATTAAAAAGAACTCTTATGCATCACTAGAGATAGAATGCATTCATCATAATTTCAAAAATATTATAGATAACCACACATTATTATTTACCAGCTGATATTACAATTTTGATTCTAACTCCTTTCTACAAATTGTGGAGTATTTACAATATAATAAATGTATTTGTTTTCTTTATATTAAATATTTTCTATAAATTTGCGACTCAAAATATTTTGGAGCAACTAGTTATATCGTTAAGTGCCAACGATCATCAGAAATTTTTTTGTTAAAAAAGGTTTTTTGAAATGATACAAGATAGAGAAATATATGGCAATGAATTTGGAAAGTATAGTTTGAGAGAAATATGATTAAAGAACACTTCAACTAGTTTTTGTAGAAAACAAAAGCTAATGATTCTAGAGTAAATAGTTCTCAAAAAATGAGAAAACAGAATTTACAGCCTATTTTGATAGATGCCAAAGCTGATTTAGTTTTTTTTTTTTTTGTATTTTCGTAAATCTTTATTAAACTCTATATACATGAAATAATAATTCACTATAGATTCCTAGTTGAATGTCCCTCTTCAACCACCACAGTCAACAGCCTAGCAGTGTACCACTGTAAGTTTATTTATATCACTTTAGAGAGCTCATAGTAGCCGTTTATTAGCTCAACGTGGTTAATAAGTTGGTAGTTATTTGTAAAGTGAATGATAATCATGTATATGTACCAGTGTACCACTGTAAGTTTATTTATATCAAGTAGCTTTTGACCCGCCCTTGAAAGGGCGGGTATACTTTTTGTTTTATATTTTTCTAATTTAATTTTCATATTTGTGTTTTTCTTTGTAATCATATTATTGTAAACTACTCTTTTAAATAATTAATAAATGTTTTGATAATTGTATTGAATTTATGCAGATTATAATATGTTTAACCTTCTAATATAAATAATTTCTATTCTGAAATATGTAATCAGATTTAAATAAAATCAGATTATTTTTACATCTTATTAGCATTTTGAGTTATTAGTGTAATTAGTTAAAAATATTCATATTATTCTAAAAATCAATGTTAAACCTACCTGAAAATTTGGATTCTGAAACCGACTAAGTCCAATCTATATACTCAAAAATCTTAATATAAAACGGTTATTTTTATTTTGCTAAACTTAATTTGTAATATTATATTAATATATTATTTGCGATGTTTTCATATTCAGTCAGAATCCGTAACCAACACAGTAAATCTAATAATATGCATATAATCTCTTTCGAATTTTGAATTAAATTATAAAAATTTTATTTTAGAACTACATAAAATCCTGTTAAAACCTCAAAAGTTTTTCATTGACCTGTGATTCGGCTATGGTTGATCTGATAAAAACCTAAATAAATCTAGGGATTTTTTTTTTTGACAACATCTAGGGATCTTTAAAAAATTAACTTAAATTTAATTTCATAATAATTTCGTCTAATTATATTGGGATAAAAATCTAATTATATAGGGATATTTATACGACAATAGCTATTCAGGTCTAGTGGTCGTGGAAGGGAATGTTAGCTAATTGGTCTCGTATTCTAATTTTGTGAGGATCTTTTTGTTTTTTTTTATTATTTATATTTTTTATGGCACAATTGTAATAAAACTGTCTTCCTCTTAAAGACAGCGTTTAAGTTTCCTGCAATTTTCTCCATGGTTGTCATGCGAGTTTCTTCAACAATTTAGCCTTTTCTTATTATTTTTGTCATCAAATATACAGATCTAGTAGCCAGTATTCGATTGCAATCATTAAAAAAAAGGTGATTTATTTTTATGAAATGATTTGTTAGCCGAGATTAAATTGATTCATTAATTGTTTTTGGTAACTGCTTATGTAACTAATCTGTAGGAAGAAAGATAATCAGTTATAAAACTTGGTTTAGTTTTTAGTAGATCATAACAATCGTGATAAAGAGAAAGAGAAATTGTTTTTGAAAAGTACAGTTATCAAAGAGGAATAACATATAGTGTTTAAAATAATTAGATATAATTATATAAAGAAAACAATAGTTGGTTCCTAAACTAAAGAAAATATAATAGTTGGACACAACTTTTTATCAACTAGTCACACTGCTATTTTAATAGAATAGATGAAAAAAAAAAACTTTAATATCCACATTTTTGAAGGTTTCATATGATTTTTGTCTATTTGTTCTATCAGAAGATTTTCACATTTTCTTTGGTTCTGGTATCACTCAAATATTTAACCCTAAGAAGTGAATTATTCTTTCAAATAAGAGGTTCAGTTGTTGTACTTAGGGATCGAATCCACAGGGAACTAAGGAACACAATAGATGTAATCCTAAGTGATTATGCTAGGTTGATTAAGTTGAAATAGTAAATTGCAGTTTGTGAGCAATGGTAAGTTGCTCAAGAGAATAGGTTTTAGTTTAAAACAATAAAAGAAAGTAGTTAGATTCAAGGCTATTATTCAGATAATCAGGATTGTAATGCTACAGATGTTTTAGTGAATTGCTTGCAAGATATATAAGAACTTCGATTCTTAGATAGATCTAATAGCAATCGCTAAATAGACTCATCCATTGATCTTATTGCCAGCAATATCGACCGATGTTTTGACAGTGATATCGGACGATATGGGTTGCTGTCGATCGATAAATCTATAGGAGTATCGATCGATATAGCATAAGATCGAATCAAAACTGTTTTCACCAAGATCATAGACCGGCTCTCGCACATCCCTAGATGATCTAAGCTTATGCCAAATGATTTCAGGATAATGATTAATAAGTTAAATCATATCCATGATCATACTCTAGGTAGCTACTCTAGAATAAGCATTAGGGTTCATTTGGATAATGAATATCAACAATTCAACATTCCATAGTTGGGGCTAATCCCTCATAACTATTTGAACCCTAAATCTAACAAAGGAATCTACTCAGACATAGCTAAGAGATTCATAACAGTAAGGTAATAATAGAAATTCATAAGATTAGAAGATTGAACTTTTGGTTCTTCGAACAAGAAATCTCTTTGTGTGTTTCTTCTAAATCTAGAATTCTATAACCTTTTAAGAATTAAGATGAAAAGAATACTTTATAAATCAAAGAACATAAAAAGCATGTAAAACTTTAGAAGTACAAAAAGCACTAGAACAATAAAATCATGTCTAGCCAAAATACATAGACAAAACTATAAATATGAGTTCCATTAGGTTAAAAACTCGTCAGGGGCATTACTGTAATATTGGGAAAACTTGGGCTTCAAGTCGGCCAAGTCGGACTTGTTCTCCATGCTTCATATCGATCGATGGTACATGGTGTACATCGATCGATGGAGTATCTCGACTTCATCTTCTATGGAAGCGTCATCGATCGATTACACAGGGTGTGTATCGATCGATATGTATCATTGTTGTCTGATCTTCATAGTCATCTCGGAAAACTCTCATTTAAGCTCCAAAAGGGCACCTAAATCATCACTTTACTCCAAAATGCTCCTGAACCTGAAAACATACCTAATAGACTCCAAAACATATATAAAACTTATAAAAACACATCAATACCATGGCTACAAGCGGGTCAAAATCATGGTATATCAACTCCCCCAGACTTAACCTTTTGCTTGTCCTCAAGCAAACCATTAGTAGTCTTTTGGAAGAAGTTTAAAAACAGTAGGGACTCAATAAAATCTTAGCTCTAAAATCATAACTTCTACTTTGTTGCAAGCCACATCTCATATTACTAACTACAGAAGTACATTAAACCATATCCTAACTTAGCAACCAAATTCATCTAGCTAATCAACTTAAACAATCATGTCTGACTATCCCCTCTACTGATTTCATTTATGCATAAAATAAAGGTGTAGGTTTTACCTTGGGAGTATCGATCAAAGAACACTTGGATTCAACTCAAACAAGTTTCAGACATTCTCATCCTGGTTCCTTTTCTCTCTTTATCCCCCTTCTCTGAATCCCAAACTTTCTTTTCTTTTACATCAATCCCAATGAACAACTAATGTTCATCTTATTGATCTTTCAACTTTTTATAGCTTTTTGGCAAAGTGTAGGAGAATAGTGGGGTCATAGGTAATTTACTTCTCCCTCGCTTCCACAATGTGTGATCATTCATTTGATTTAGAATAGTGGGGTCATGGGTAATGTACTTCTCCCTCTGCCTCTCAGGAAATCATCTCAATCTTTTATTTACTCTTTATGGGATGCCAAAGGAAGGAGAGAAAGAAACCAAAATTTTTGAGACTTTTACCTTCCAGACTTGCATGAGGATTCTGATCCCTTGTATACCAAGCCCCAAGACAAGCAATAGATGTCAGGTTAGGTTGGAAATCAGCTTTGGTTCTTCCAAACAATCATGAAAAGTGTTGTCATAGGATGATCGGTGATCCACTTTAGCATCTATAGTACTTTCTGCAATCAACAATTCTAAGAATGGTGCTAAAGAGAAGTAAGATAAAAAGAAAAAAATTGAAATTTTTTTGTCCCTTTCTTGACTCAATAAAACCAATTTTTGAAAACTTTTTAAAGAGATAAAAACGGTAAAGTAGCATCAGTAATTCACTCCCCCCAGACTTAAATCATACACTGTCCTCAGTGTATAACCAGTCGGAGTTAGAGCATAAGAAATAATAAATGTATAACTGATATCGAAATTGTGAACGATATACCTGACCGATGTTCGTATCGATCGATGGTGAGTCACTTCCATCGATCCTCATGGATAGGATTATGTCGGGCGATGTAGGCAGGGTCTCATCGGTCGATAGAGGTAGTGATCGTGTAGCTATGTTCCTAAAAACAAATAAAAACGAAAGTAAAACGTAAAAAGAAAATAAAACTAAGTAAGAAAATACCTAACAGTGGGTTACCTCCCACTCAGCGCTTATTTAAAGTCATTTAGCTTGACTATGGAGGTATGGTGGCTAGTGAAACAAGTATCCTCATTGTCATGTGATTCTTCAAACCATGAAGTTAAGAAGCTTCTGGTGGCTTTCTAGCTTCTGGTCATACTAGCTTGCAAACCATGGACCTCATAGTGGATTCTCTGTAACCACTCCTCAATGCTTGATAAACTGCACTCATGTCGTCCAGTGTTGCTGTAGGTGTTCTCTAGATCAGTACTCATCGGCATGGTGTTGAGGTTTTGGGTATGGTGCACAGGTGAAAGGGTGGTATCGATCGATCTCAGTGTAGTCCTATCGATCGAGGTGGATGGATGTCCATCGGTCGATGGGTGCAAAGGCTCGTCGATCGATGCGGATTGTGCAGGTTGGCTCGTGAGCTGGTTCTTGATGTTTTCGATCTCCTGCTGAATATCCTCTTCTGTGCATTTCAATTCTTGAACGTCACCCTGTACCGGGAACCAAAATTTGTCGAGTGATCTATGTGCGTCCTCTTCACATAAATCAATAGATTTGTAGATATCTCTTGTGATTTCTTCATGGGTATATCATGATAACTATTGATCTTGTGAATATCGATCGATGTGATGGGTATATCATCGATCAATAGCTTCTGTAAGCGACTCTCGATAGGTGGGTCAAAGGTCGTGTCGATCGGTGCTGATGGTGCTGCATCGGTCGATGGTCGTCTCTGAGATTCAAGTTCTTTGCGAAGTGCATCCACCTCTTCTTGTAGTTCTTCTCTCTCTTTGCGAGCGAAGTCATTGCCAGACAGATTCCATAGTAGTTCTCCTTGAAGTTTTGATATGGCTGTCTCATGTTCTGACCTCAATCCCTCCATCTCCCAGTTATGTTCACCGGTTCTCTCATTCAGCATGTATGTGACCTCTGCTTGTGTATAGAGCTTGCAAACTGGAACTCCTTTAGTAAACTGTTCAGCATGCTCTGGTAAATAGATACAAGAGCGCTCAAACATTGTGGCTCTATTAAGCAGCTTCTCAATATCTTCTTTGGAAACATGGATGATGTCACCACTGATGCTTCTTGCATAACCACTCTCATCTCTGTAGACACCAAATTCGTCTTTCTTTTCCCAGAAGAAACGACGAACTCCGTGTTTGAAAGCTCTCTTCCCAAACTCGCGTTGGATATCGGTCGATGCTCTCTTCCATGTATTGATCGATAGGCGTTGATTTGCTGGATCTGCTGAGTTGGAATGAAGGTTTTCTGCACCAGCTTGCTCATGAAGTGGGTGTGGTTGGTGCTGATTGTTCTGGCAGATGGGTGGTTGTATGTAGGGACTGACTGGTCCATTGGCCATCTGAAGGATGTCTGCAACGTCTTCTTTAGATATTGGAATGATTCTTCCATCTAGTGCTCGGCATGACCTTCTGGATCCCTGCAAATACCAAATTCATCCGGAGTTAGTAATGTAAAATCGATTTTATGTGTTTTTACCTCGGATGGTGTAGATGTTGTATCGATCGATGGTAGAGTAGGTGCATCGGTCGATCTGTTGAGGAACTTTTCGTTCGATGGCTGGTGCTCTGTGTCGTTCGATACGTGTGCTTCAGGTCGGATCGTGGATGGTAGTGGTGCTGTATCCACTGCAAAACTCTCATGATAACTGCTTGCCCAACTTCCAATCGAGTAATCTCCGTCGTGTGGCTCGTGTGGGACATAGACTGGTGCGCAGTCGGGTTCGTCGCTCGTTGATTCAAAACGTCGCTTGAGCGATCTGGGTAGGGGGATATCGGTCGATGAAGAAGGGTCTCTATCGGTCGATGGTCCGAAGATGAAGGATGGGAGAGGAAGTCTGACTTCGTCTTCTCGAAGAAATTTATACTCGGTGGCTCGTTCCTCTTCATAATCTGCATCGTACTCCTCCTGAGTAGTGATGCTAGCTAGCTCGGGCATGTAATGATCGTTCTCCCAATCATTGGTGCCAAAATCGCCGTATTGAAACTCTTCCTTGATTTTCTGGAATAGCGTATCGATCAATGACCATGTGTAGCCATTGGTCGACGCGGGTCGGCTGGTATCGGTCGATGGTAGAAGACTGCCATCGGTCGATGTGTCTGGATCGGTTTTGTACTCGGCCATGGAATCATACTCGTGGGCACAGAAACATGTTGCTACGAGTTCTGGTGTCTTCATCCTTGGAAACTTGATGACTGGAACAAGATTGTAGTGGATAGTAGGTTTAATGAGGGTTAGACATAGCTTGTTGGATTTGAGATCACAAACGGCTCCAACTGTGGCTAAAAAGGCTCTTCCAAGTAGTAGAGAAGTCTTGAAGTTGAGCTTGCTGGCCAGGACATGGAAGTCTGTAGGAATTAGGGCATCTCCAATCTGTACCTCAAGGTTTCTAACTATTCCTCCAGAGTTCTGCTGAGAACAATCCACAAAGATGAAGGATTCTTCAGTAGGCTCGATCTTCATACCTAGCTGGTCTGCCATAAGCTTGGGTAGGATGCTAACTCCATATCTTGTATCACATAAGGCACGAGGGAACTCAATACCTCTAATGGAACAGGGTATTGTGAACTTCCCTGGATCGCTCTTCTTCGCCAGTGTGATCTTCTTCTTTAGACTATCTCTGACTTGGTGAAACATCCTTTTTATGTCTTCTTCTGTCTCTCTGGTTTCTCTAAAAAACATCTACAATCTGTGTGAAAAGTAGGCTTCTTCAAAGGGTTTCTCTCTAGGTATTCGTAGAACTATTTTTCTGAAGGTTGACAATTCTTTCTCATTAGCTTCCCTTTTATAAGGCTTTGGTATCTTCTCTTTCCTTTTTCTGAGCAATCTTCCGTTTTTTTCCTTTTCTATCTCCATAGACTCAAAGATATTTGTGGGTCTCTCCAAGATGGCTTTGTGAGGGCTTCTAGTAGTGTAATACTGCTCCCGGAATGCGTCAATACGTGCACCATCTATCTTGGGGAGTTGCACTCGGCGTTGGGGTACCGTGTATCGGGCGAAACTAACTGGAAAGCGTCGGTCGATAGCATGGTCTACCTGTCGATCGATAGGGGGGTCATCATGTCGGTCGATGTCGTGCGGATCAATTTTGACAGAGACGGGCGGATGTGGGTGACGTGCTGCAAAGGCTTCGTGAGGCATAGTCTTGACGGTACTGTACTTGTGCGGGTACTCGTCTAAGTCCATCGATCGACACTCATCAAATTCTATCGATCGATGTACATGGGATCGTATTGGTCGATGTTCACGGTGTGAAATCGATTGATAGTAGTCGCAAACGAAATCACTCTCATCATCAGATTGCTGAATCTCTTCTACTACCTCTTGCCAAAAATCATCATCCAAGATGGCATTGATGTTATGGTTTTTGGCAAGCTCTTGCTTATTTAGGGCTTCTACTGTCCGAAACACCTGAGTTTCTAGCTTCTTCATATGGGTTTTTAAAGCCTCTAGCTTTGTGGTGAGGGTGTTGTAGACGGAATCAATCTTTCCATTGAAGTCTGTCTGGAGTTTCTACTGACTCTCAAGGACCTTGTCTAGCATCTCCTCCAGCTTAGTATCTTAGGTGGGTGGGTGTGGGTTGGAGTAGAATGAGTTTCCATAGCTCATGTTGTTGTTGGGGTTGCTGCTGCTGAAGGTGTTAGACTTTTGTGAACTCTGGTTGAAGTTGCTTCTTTGGTCTGTGAAGTTTATGTATCCTCCTTGGTTACCAGATCTCTGAAAACCAGCTCCACTGACCCAGTTCACATCTTCCTCTGTATAATCTTCACCTGCAGTCTCTGCATCCTCCACTGAACAGATCTGCTTGTTTAGTAACTTCTGGATGGTATCCAGTTGTGCTTTCACTTCATTGATGTATTCCTTCCCAAGGAATGATGTAGCTTTTGTCTTCATGAAGTTATTTGTGCTGTTGCTGGAAGCTAAGTTATCAATTAACTTCACAGCCTCTTGTAGATTCCTAGTGTTGAAGTTGTCATCACTAACTGTATCAAGAGCTCTCTGATAATCCAAGGTGATGCCTCTGTAGAAAGTGCAAAGAATTTGCACTTTGTTGAATCCGTGGTGTGGGCAATCTCTTTGGTAGGACTTGAATCTGTTCCATGGATCTTTGAATGACTCTTCAGGATTTTGAGTGAATGTAGCAATCTTTTTTCTCCATTCTTCAGTGTGTGACTCATCAAAGAAGTTACGCAGGAATGCGTTTTTTATGTCGCTCTAGGTTGTAAGAGAACCTGGTGGCAGTTGCCTCAGCCACTGCAAAGCTTCTCCAGATAGAGAGTACTTGAAAAGCTTGTAGAGAAGATAGTCTTGAGGTACTCCATTGGCTTTTATGACGGTTATGAGATCCTCGAACCTCTCCAGATGGTCCATAGGATGCGCATTGGACAACCTACATAAGGGTATTTGTCCTACAAGGGTGTAGTACTGCGGCTTAAGCTCGAAATCTCGTCTCTGAATAGCAGGGGGGCGGATGGATGATCGGTTGGAAAAGAACTTATTTGGACGGTTGTAGTCAGCCAAAGTTCTAGCTTGGTTAGCCTCTTCTACAGGTTTAATGATGTCTGTAGGTGCAGTTGCTTGCTCAGGAATGATCTCTTTCTGAGCGTTCAGCTTCTGACCTGCTGCAATACGCAGGTGACCATCTCGATCATGCAGGTCTCCATTCTCATCGGTTGTGAGAATAATAGGCGCTACCATGTCTCGCCGGTTAGTATCGATCGATGTAAGGTAAGGTGTATCGATCGATGTCAGATGATGGGTATCAGTCGACGAACGGTTTCTGATGTCGAGCGATGTGACGGTGAGAGTATCGATCGACGTTGAAGGTGTCTCGGTCGACTGTGGTAGGCAAGTATCGGTCAACAGAGATGTGTTGGTGTCGATCGATGCGGAGCGTAGGTCTTTGCGGATGCTACGTTCCAAACTGTGAGGGTCTTCTGAGTACACAAGTTGTTTGTTCTTATTGCTTCTAGTACTGCTAGGCATGTACCTGAAAAAGACTAGAAAAAAATTTTGGTGTCAGAAGATAAATAGACAATAAAAGAAAAATAACCTAGACCTAATCAGATTAAATCTAATGGCTATCAAATTTCCCCGGCAACGGCGCCTAATTTGATATCACTCAAATGTTTAACCCTAAGAAGTGAATTACTCTCTCAAATAAGAGGTTCAGTTGTAGTACTTAGGGATCGAATCCACAGGGAACTAAGGAACACAATAGATGTAATCCTAAGTGATTATGCTAGGTTGATTAAGTTGAAATAATAAATTGCAGTTTGTGAGCAATGGTAAGTTGCTCAAGAGAATAGGTTTTGGTTTAAAACAATAAAACAAAGTAGTTAGATTCAAGGCTGCTATTCAGATAATCAGGATTATAATGCTACAGATGTTTTAGTGAACTGCTTGCAAGATATATAAGAACTTCGATTCTTAGACAGATCTAATAGCAATCGCTAAATAGACTCATCCATTGATCTTACTGCCAGCAACATCGACCGATGTTTTGACAGCGATATCGGACGATAAGGGTTGATGTCGATCGATAACTCTATAGGAGTGTCGATCAATATAGCATAAGATCGAATCAAAACTGTGTTCACCAAGATCATAGACCGGCTCTCGCACATCCCTAGAGGATCTAAGCTTATGCCAAATGATTTCAGGATAATGATTAACAAGTTAAATCGCATCCATGATCATACTCTAGGTAGCTACTCTAGAGTAAGCATTAGGGTTCATTTGGATAATGAATATCAACAATTCAACATTCCATAGTTGGGGCTAATCCCTCATAACTATTTGAACCCTAAATCTAACAAAGGAATCTACTCAGACATAGCTAAGAGATTCATAACAGTAAGGTAGTAGTAGAAATTCATAAGATTAGAAGATTGAACTTTTGGTTCTTCGAACAAGAAATCTCTTTGTGTGTTTCTTCTAAATCTAGAATTCTATAACCTTTTAAGAATTAAGATGAAAAGAATACTTTATAAATCAAAGAACATAAAAAGCATGTAAATCTTTTGAAGTACAAAAAGCACTAGAACAATAAAAGCATGTCTAGCCAAAATACATAGGCAAAACTATAAATATGAGTTCCATTAGGTTAAAAACTCGTCAGGGGCATTACTGTAATATTGGGAAAACTTAGGCTTCAAGTCGGCCAAGTCGGACTTGTTCTCCACGCTTCATATCGATCGATGGTACATGGTGTACATCGATCGATGGAGTATCTCGACTTCATCTTCTATGGAAGCGTCATCGATTGATTACACAGGGTGTGTATCTATCGATATGTATCCTTGTTGTCTGATCTTCATAGTCATCTCGGAAAACACTCCTTTAAGCTCCAAAAGGGCACCTAAATCATCACTTTACTCGAAAATGCTCCTGAACCTGAAAACATACCTAATAGACTCCAAAACATATATAATACTTATAAAAAGACATCAATACCATGGCTAAAAGCGGGTCAAAATCATGATATATCAGGTTCTTATAGCTAAGATTTTCTTTCATTTATAGTTGATACTTTTTTTTTGTTAGCTTCATAAAAAGTTTTTTTGTATAAAAAGACATATTTAATTTCTTACATTTCTAAATTTCAGAACAAGTTTTTCATCAATTAGAAATGAATGTATAATGTTGTAGTAAATAATTGAGCGCCTACCTACATGTTTTAAACAGAGATAACCAAACACAATACCTAATTTTAACTGATTTCTTATAGCTTTTTGATTCTTGTTAACTAATTTTAACCACTTCGTTTATTGTCTTTTCAAAATTATTCGACATCATTTATTACAGAAGTATAAAATAAAATTTATTTTTAAAAAGTATTTTATTACATCTTTTACATTATTTCTTCTCTTCATAACTATTTCATGGATGAAGAAAACATGTTGAATCAATAGATAAATAAGAAAGGGTTCAGAGGATTCTTCTGTAAATCAAGAGAGATAATCTTCTCTCTTTACAAAGTAGCAAAATCACAATAATCCAAAAGCTCTAGAGTTATTTCTTTGTAAAAAATAGCCTAGAAAATAATAAAAAAAAGGGAAAAGAAGATATATGGAGGCTGCTACTGGCTGCAGAGGAAAAATAGAAAAACTAGATAAATCCCGAAATAGAATATTTGTTTTCCATAAATATTGGGAACATGTAGTTGGTTTGCTCTGTTCACTCGAGAACAACCGGTCAGGTTGCTCTGCTCGTGAAAACTTTCAAGTTAAGTTTTTTCACCTATTTTGTTCTAACTGGTCCATTTCTCATCCCGTGCACTCCAGACTTGTAATGATTTGAAAAAGAACTAGAAAAACTCGATGAAAATTCAAAAAACTTTAGAAAACATTGTTATAATGTGCCAAAAACAAAACATTTCATTAACAACATTCTATTTTCTAAGCCATAATGCACTAAAAATAGATTTATTCTATAAACAGAATAATATATTTTTTGTTTGTTCATTAATTTATTTTTCACCCTCAAATAGAATTGGATTAGAACAAAGTTCAACTCTACCATGGAGTTAATTCATTTTTGAGGAGGAAAAAAACATTTGGAGATGCTTTTAAAAGTTTCATCTATTGTAAAAAATACACAGACAGTTGGACGACTGAGTCATTTTTTTATTTTATATTACGTTTGACATTGTACTACATATGGCTTTTATTTTATCTTTATCTTTTAATTAGTGTAATGCGGTAAAACACGAAAAACCTTAGCGCCCTCTCTGCAACCTCGACGGCCCTATCATCACCGCAAGGGAGACTACGACATTCCTTGTGGTGACCTGCACTGATCCGCAAACCGTCATCAATCAGTGTTGCGTCTCTGGCAAGTAATGAAAGGATCCTGATCTGCTCTTTGGCTAATACGCTCGTCGGTGTATTGTTAAACCCAAGGGATCTTTGTTCCTTGGTTTCTAGACAGGATCCCGACGATCCGGTTTCGTTTCAGCATCACAAGGGATCATTGTTCCTTCTGTACCTCGGTAACGATCTGTACACACTCTGCTTTTAATCCTTTGAAGGGAAGACACTTTAAACCAATACATTCTTTGATGTATTGACAATATCAGAAACTTTTGATGATATACTGAGACTTTCAAGTGTATCACTCTCTTATTCCGAAGATCAGGTATCAGTGGATTTACGTCTGGATACCGTAACGGCCTGCTATCACTTGATCGCAAAGGACTTGTGATTCTCTGCCCGATATCATTATATGGGATCGTTTAATCGCTCTAAGTCTGTTCATATGACAGATCTAAAAGGCAAAGAGGTTCTATATGAGGATGATGATGAGCCTATAAAACTCACTGAACAAGATGATGCCTTTGTGATTAAAGAGTATCGTATGTCTCTCATTGGCAAGATTCTAAATTCCAAAACGAAAAATATGGAGAAGTTATTGCAGACGATGCCTGCGCAATGGGGAATCCATGATAAAATTACTGCAAATGACTTGGGGAATGGCAAGTTTCTACTCAACTTTCCTAACGAGGAGGATCTCAACTCTGTCTTATGCTTGGGTCCTTTCCATTATAATTTCTGCATGTTTGTATTGGTAAGTCGGGAACCAATAGTGCACGATGATTACCCTTGGATTATACCATTCTGGGTTCAATTGATTGGTATGCCCCTCCACCTATGGACCGATCGGAACTTACGAGATATAGGAGGGCGCTTGGGCTTTGTGGATACAATAGAGCTCAGCGAGGGTCGAATGCTTATACACATTGACTCTAGGAGGCCACTGAAGTTCAAAAGGAAGGTTCACAGCCCCGAGGGTGAGGAAGTAACTATTGAGTTTGTGTACGACGAATTGTTCAAACATTGTACGATTTGTGGAATGATGTCTCATGAGAAGGGGTATTGCCCAACTACATCTTTTGTCACGCGGCCTGAACCAGCGAGAGGTGGCGTATTTGTGCGAGTTCAGCCCTCTCACTTGAGAGATCACCGCGGAGATGAAGGTCGCAATGGGAATACGGACCATCGTGGTCCTTTAGACCCGTCCCGTCTTGGAGATCAAAGGTCAAGAGGAGACATTACGCGAGGTCAGTACTCTTCAGGGTCAAGAGGGGATTATCTTAAGGATTCCCCCTATTTGGAAATTGATGAACGTCGTGGACATAAGCACACTGATCGTATAATTAGAGACAGATATGTCAAACCACGTGAGGATCGATCTCGTGTCTCTCGCTTTGCCAACGGGCTGTATGATCGAAGGCGCAACAAGTATTGGAGAGAGAAGAAATCAGATAGGTCAAGGGAGCATCACAAGCATCCAGTGAATGTGGTTCGAGAAAACGCTGAAGGTTTAGCTCCTTATGAACAAACCATAAACTCTACGGCCAGGCTTGACACTGAGGATCAAAAGCACCAGCAAGATGTGGAGATTAATACTATCTCGGATCGTCCACATAGAAGAGTAGCTAGCGTAGTTGTTTCACCGGTGATACAGCAGGTAATAATGGAAGACAATGTCAAGATAGGCACTAAGGCTGTGGCTCGTTCGCTTAACTTTGAGCATAATGAGGTGGTGGGCGAAAATGAGCAGGTTATTGGAGCACTTATGGATATGGAAGCTAATGAGAAGAATGAAGAAGATTTCACTAATTCTAATGCTTGTGACGATGTTGATGATGTGGATGATGATGACCTCTTGGAAGAGGAGTTAAGGGATTTGCAAAATGCTCCACTTGCCGGCTCGGAGGCTGGGATATCGAAGAGTAAGCCGATTACCAAGAGGCACATAAGCTCAAGGAATGGACACCGTAGGACTGCCCACTTGGGTAGTGAAGTTACAAAGTCAAAATTCCTCCGTTGAGGCTCCCCGCGTCTGATGTCAGCTAGATCTTCGTCTCATAAGCTCAATGGTGAGAAGGAGAAGACACGCAACTATCATAACAATTCAAAGAAAACAAAAGGAAACACAGGTAAAGATGGTGGTTTGATGGGATCCAATAACCCATCCAAAAATCATCAATGAAGACAATCAGTTGGAACTGTCGAGGGATAGAAAGCAACCTCACAGTTCGACGCCTTACGGAGATGTGTAAGAAGCATCGCCTAGGACTTGTGTTTCTCTCTGAGACGAAGAAAAGGAGGCTGTTGTTGCAAGACATTCAAGCCGATTTAGGATTTGATCGTTTGTTTACCGTTGAGCCACTTGGCCTTAGCGGAGGTTTAGCTTTATTTTTCATGGATGAATTTCAAGTTAATGTTTTATTTTTAGATAACAGAATGATTGACATTGAGGCAGTCATTGATGGAATAAGTCTATATGACATTTGTTTATGGGGATCATGTACTAGAGCGTAGAGATTTAGTCTGGGAACGTCTTACGCGTTTCTCAACAACAAGAAATGGACCTTGGTTTATGATAGGTGATTTTAATGAAATAACATGTCATGAGGAGAAGGAAGGAGGTAGACGACGCACTGACGGTTAATTTTTACCCTTCAAACAAATGCTGAGTGATTGTGGTATGCTGGAGTTCTCCTTTACAAGAAACATGGTTTCCTGGGTGGGAAATAGAGTAGGGAGGAATACGGTTAGATGCCGTCTTGATAGAGCTGTTGGAAATGAGGAATGACATGAGCAGTTCCCTCATTCAAAAGTCCAGTATATGAGACTATGGGGATCGGATCATCGTCCGATCCTGGTAGATATCCTTAAAAAGAAACCACGAAGATCAAAAAATTTAAATTTGATAAGAGATGGCTTGATAATGAGGAGCTCAGACAAGTCATATTAGAGGGATGGAAATCTTCGGGTCTTGCACCAGATGCAAGTATTATGGAGCACATTGTAAGTTGCCGGCGAGCCTTATCTGACTGGAAAAGACAACATAATTTGAATTCGGAAAAGAGTGTGGAGGAGTTGAAAGAAAAAATGGATCAATTATCTTCAAATGAAGATGCCACTACAGAGGAGAATGCGGCAGCTATAAAGGAACTGTCTGACGCTCTTAAGGCGGAGGAGATGTTGTGGAAGCAAAAGTGTAGGGTGTTTTGGCTAAGAGAGGGAGATAGAAATACCAAATTCTTTCACGCACTCACAAAGCAGAGAATAGCAAGGAATAGGATCACACAATTACTAGATGAGGATGGGAATGTGGTAGAAGATGAGGAAGGATTGGTAGCCATTGCTACAAATTACTTTAGACACATTTTCCAATCATCAAACCCTGAGGATATAGAGGAAGAATTATCTGAGGTGTCTACAACCAATACGCTAGCAGATAATGAGAATCTCACAGCCCCGGTCACTGAACGGGAGGTCAAACTAGCTCTTTTTGCAATGCATCCAAAGAAAGCTCCAGAACCGGATGGAATGACTGTGCTTTTCTACCAGAAATTTTGGAATATTGTAAAGGATGATTTGACTCTCATGGTTAATCAGTTCATGTTTGAAGGTACAATACCTATTGGTCTAAATGATACCAATATATGTCTCATTCCGAAAGTAGATAAGCCGAATCAAATGTCTCAGATACGGCCATCAGCCTATGCAATGTTTGCTACAAGATAATCTCTAAGGTCCTATGCCAGAGGTTAAAGAAGATTTTACCTGACCGGATTTGTGAAACCCAGTTTGCCTTTGTTGCTGGGAGACAGATATCTGACAACATTAAGATTACTCAGGAGTTGTTTCATGCTCTACGGACCAAACCAAGTGGACGTAATAAGAGGATGGCCATTAAAACGGACATGAGTAAAGCGTATGATCAAATAGAGTGGTCCTTCATCGAGGCTACCATGAGAAAGATGGGTTTTTCGGAAATTTGGATAACCTGGATAATGCGATGTGTAACATCAGTAAAGTATAAGGTCCTTATGTATGGCCAACCAAGAGGGAATATTATTCCGGAGAGAGGTCTAAGGCAGGGGGATCCCCTGTCTCCTTTCATTTTTATTCTATGCACGGAAGCGCTCGTTAGCCTTCTAAATCACGCAGAGAATCTAGGAAAGATAACGGGGATGCGCATCACGCGTGTGTGTCTTTCGGTATCTCACTTTCTCTTTTCTGATGATATCATGTTCTTTTGCAAGGCGGAGCCCCGTGAATGTGAAGAAGTTATGAAAGTGGTCAGAAAATATGGACAAGCTTCAGGACAATGTATCAATTTTAACAAATCATCTCTACTCTTTGGTAAGAGAATTGGACAGGATGTGAGGCAAGAGATTAAAGACACACTTGGGATTCAAAACGAAGGAGGAATGGGCAATTACTTAAGAATCCCATAGGATATCAGTGGATCCAAATGCAAGCTCTTTTCCTTCTTAAAGGAGAAGCTGAGGAATAGAGTAAATGGATGGACGGGTAGATGGTTATCAAAAGGTGGGAAGGAAGTTATGATTAAGTCAATTCCCCTAGCACTTCCAACCTATGTAATGTCTTGCTTTTTACTTTCGCTGGAGATCTGTAATGCCTTAGCTAGTGCCATTGCACAGTTCTGGTGGAGTTCGAACCCACCAAAAAAAGGCATACATTGGTCAACATGGGATAAACTATGCTTATCTAGAGAGGAAGGAGAGATTGGTTTTAGAATGATTCATGAGTTCAATCTGGCGCTGTTAGCTAAGCAGTTATGGAGAATGGTTCAATACCCAGATTCTTTGGTAGCCCGAGTTATGAGAGGCCGGTGTTATCGACTGAGTACGCCTTTGCGTCAGCTCACTGTAAGTAGCCCATCGTATGTGTGGACTAGTATATCGGCGGCACGGGAATTACTGTTGATGGGTGTTAGACAAAAAATATATTCAGGATATGATGTGAAAGTATGGGAGGATCCATGGATCCCTACCATTCCTGCGAGATCAACAATACCATCTGCACCGGTTTTACACCCAAACATAAGAGTGGGCGACCTTATTAATCAAGAAACAAAGGCTTGAGATTTGAGACGGTTAGCGGATTACGTGGAAGCTGCTAATATTCCACTCATAAGGAGTATGGCTATTAGTTCTACACATCGTAGGGACTCGTACTGTTGGAGTTATACGAGGAATGGACACTACACAGTTAAATCTGGCTATTGGATTGCACGGAATATACTGATGAAGGAGGAGGAAGGCATAGTGGGAGAACCTAGGATCACAAAACTCCAAGCACATGCTTGGAAGGTTAAGGCACCCCAAAACATATGCCATTTTATGTGGCAAATAATAACAGATCATATGGCTGTCACAAGCACTTTAAACTATAGACATTTGATATGTGATAACCATTGTCCCCGATGCGGAGAACCAGAAGAAACAGTTACACATGCGATCTTTCAGTGCCCACCTGCAATGCAAGTTTGGGAATTATCATCTACTCTTACCAATCCAACCCTTTTCCCACTACAGAGCACATATACGAATATGGATTATCTCTTCTGGAGAAAAAGTGCGATAATAGAACCGGAATTGGACAGGGATCCTTATCCTTGGCTAATATGGTATATTTGGAAAGATCAAAACGACAAACTGTTCAGAGGAATCGATAGAGATCTTTAGGAACTAGCCCGCTATGCGCAGAGCGAGTGTCAAGCCTGGTTCCAAGCTAATGAATAGGATATAGCGCCATCTCAAGGAATCATAGGTGTTGAAAGCCAGGCCTTAAGAATGGGTGATATTTGTATGGTAGACGGTTCTTGGACCTCTACAGATCGTTTTAGTGGTTGTGGTTGGGTTTGGAATGACAGTATGGGAAATAGTCAGTTAATGGGTATTCGCAATTTTAGCAGGGTGAGTCAGCTTTACATTCGGAGCTGGAAGCACTGCGATGGACATTAGTGGAGAACATGCTTCAACATTCGCCATGTCAGAGCTTTGGGACGGATTGTAAGGAGATGATAGCAATGCTTATAAATCCCCATGACTGGCCAAGCTCCTCTAAAGAGTTGGAAAAGCTCATGACTATGCGGATTTGCTTCCCCGACTTCAAGATCTTCTATGTGCCTAGGACACAGAATGCTATTTCTGATTCTCTAGCAAAAATTGCTCGATCCTTTTATCGAAAACTTTTGTATGTTGGTTGTTTTATTTCTGTCTGACCTCATGCTTGAGTAATAGATCAGCCTTTTGATGTCAAAAAAAAAAATTAGTGTAATATTGTTTCAAAAATAAAGTGTTATGCTATAAGATAAACCACTGTTACAATTATTTTAAGTAAAACATTTTGTGAATAATATGACATGGAAAATTGAGTCTGCAGTCAATATTTTATAAAAGGAAAATGATAAAATGTGAATTAAAATATTAAATATAACAAGAATATCATTGTAAACTTATTATCATTCATTTTGCAGAAAAATATTAATTCAACAAACATAACAATCTGATCGTAAATTAACTTACTAATAATACCTATAAAACGTTACTGTTAAAATTAAAACATGTGTTATCTTTCATTAATTCACAGACACGCAATTTTAAAATATTATGAATTAATTATGGTGATATACCCACAACCCACCTATACTGGGTCAGGCAATTTGTTTGGCAGTATTTGGTACTATAATATATAGCTCTTTAATTGGTTGGAAAACAATGGGTCAATAACCCCACCATTAGTTATGAAGTTGATCATCTCAATTTGATGAATACTGACGCGCTAATGTGTTGTAATTATGAGCATCAGAACTTAAATAAACTCTCTCTCTTGAAATGATTTCAACGATATGGAGTTTGCTTGGTTGGCCAAGTACACTAACTCACACTTTACCCAACTTTTTAAAAACTTTGCTAGCTTTTGGAATATTGTCTAAAGATTTGAAACCGCTTCTACGGGGTTTCAATTAGAAACTGGACAATCATGACTATCATCCTAGCTTTAGAAAGAAAGTCATAAAGAAAAGCTGTGCTAGTGCTTCTCATAAGTGGATATGAAACTTTTATTGTTATGGGTCAGATTAATAAAGAATACAGATACGGTTTATGGTTTGTACGAATTCAATTTAAATGAAATTATGCATAAACAAAAGCATTTTAAGGGAAAATGTATTCAATCAAACAGTAAAAACTATTTGCCAGCTTGTTAGATTATTCACTTTGTCATCTACATCTACATCTAATGTTCCATGAAAAGTTTAATAAAATAAATAAAATACTTATACTTTAATCTAAATAATATTTTTAACTTTAAAGTTTTGGCCAAAAAATACAGTTTGTGATTTTGTGGTAACTAAAGTTTACGGTTTTTATGGTAGTGCAATATTGCAGTCTTTGCGTATTTTTTTTATTTCATAGTATTGACAAGAAAATACAATATCACTACTTAAGAATAAATGCTTTTACAACTTTTAGGAGGTTAGTTATGAAGGGAAACTGTTATTCTGAAATTTAGCAAGAAAATGCAATTTTCTGATTAATACAATTTTGGTTTTAGCGAGAAAATATGATTTTGTAGTTATCATAAAAAATGTATTTACATATTTTTCTTCAGGAAAACAGATTTTTAAGAAAAAAAATATTATTTTACAGGTTTTATGAAAAATATAAATTTGCAATTTTGTAAACTAATGTGATTTTACGGCTCTAATGACATTTTGATAGAAAACGATTTTGGTAGAAAGGGAAGTTTGAAAATTTGACAGGAAATTTTAATCCTACAGCTTTGAAAGAAATTATTTTATGATTATAGTGAAAATATGATTTTTCAAGTTTTCAGTTTTGGAAGAAATATATAATTATACAGTTATGGTAGTTTTGGTACAAAATGTGATTTTAGTCTTAACAGAAAATTAGATATTGATCCGCGCTTTTAAAACATGGGGTAATTTTAATTTGAAATTTTAATTTTTGGTATTCTACACATGCATTTTTATTAAAAATATATATATATACATATATATATATATATATATATATTAGTAAAGTATAGATAATTAAATTAAACTTACATAGATATAATTCCATGAATATAATTTAATTCATTAGTATAACCTATCTCGTACTAATTTTATTTATATTTTAAAGCTTTAAAACTATAATACAAAATCATATTAATTTTTATATTGGTCAAATTTTTATTTTATTGTAATATAAATAATATATGTCACTCAACCCATCTCATATTTCATAAAAAAATATATTTTATGAAATAATCCACAAAAACTATAATTAGATAACATAACCTATTGATGACAAAAAAAAAAAAAAAGAGAACATAACCTATAGTTCGTTGTACCATATAATCAAATAATTTTAATATCAGCTAAAATTAGTATTGTATTTTATCAAACTTAAAAATAATAAGTTATAGTTAAAACTATACTATGAATTCATTTTAATTCAATGTCATATTTATTATAATATAAATAACTATATGTCATTCAATCCATCTTATATTTCATAAATATTTATATTATATGAAATAATCAAGAAAAATATATTTTTAAAATATAACCCATAGTTCTTTGTACCATATACTCAAATAATAATATCAATTAAATTTAGTATTGTATTTTGTCAAATTCAAAAATAGTAAATTATCTTTTATATATTTTAATTTAAACATGTAGACTAAAATAATTATTTATTATTTTAACTATATGTATTAAATATTTTTTCAATAAGTTGAAGTATCATGAATATATATTATTTTGTATATGTTTTTATTTTAATTTTTATAATTTAAATTAGTTAATAAATGGATTAAGTTATTTTATATTTATTAATCATGTAGTAATTTATTTATAAATATTAATTATGTATATATAAATATTAAATTAGTTTATTTTTAAATTAAATTCAAAAAAATAAATTTATATTTACATTTTAAATAAAAATATTAAAAGATATTAAAAATGAAATCTTAACATAATATCTTTTTGGATATCTAGTTTTGAAAATATTTAAATAATTTATCTAACGAAAGAAAAGGAAAAAATATAAATACAGTAAAACCTCTATAAATTAATAATGTTGGGTTTTTAAAGTTTATTAATTTATAGAGATATCAATTTACCAAAGTTTTCTTATTTAGATTTTTTTTTAAGATATATTTATTCTAAGATGAAAAAAAAAATATTTAACTTTAGTGTATAAACATTAACTATTGTTTTTTGAAAATTGACATTTATAGTAATTTTATTATATCATTTGGTGTATATAATACATATTGAAAAGAATGTAAATGTGATTTTAGATATAAGATTACTAAATTTCATCAAAATATATTAAGCATTGAGATAATATAAAGATAGTTCTATCATGAATATAAAACAAACAATATAATATAGATTATTACTTATATAAAATAGGTATACATTTTAATTGGACCATATATTTACATAGAATTTTCTGAAAAAGAATAATATTATCTTATTATTTTATCGATTTGTGTCAAATTTTGAACTATCCCAAATTGGAATCGCCCAAATTTATTAATTTAAAGAGATTATTAATTTATTGAGTATTAATTTATAGAGATTCTGCTGTATAAATGTTTTTATTTAATGATTATTATCTTTGTAGACACTGCAATATAGCAAACCAACTAAAATACAATAGATCCGATTTATTAAAGGAGTATACCAGAAATAAATTTGGTGTCATATTAAAACAATTTTATATGGTCAAAATTCAATAGACATAAAACATATGAATATTTGTGCCGTTATGATTAAAAGATTCGCATATAAAGCAGTAAACCGAGATAAAAACAAAAGTCCTAGAAAATATGCATGGTTTGCTATTAAATCTTTTCTCTGTTAATTGACTTGAACATTAAACCATAAAAGGAAATATGTATATATTTCGTGAGGGAAATAGGTTATAGTGAATTAAAGACACCACAGTATTAAAACCTTATTTTTGATTAGTTGAATTTAAGTGGAAAAATAGTTAAAAAAATGTTAATAATAAAATGGTATGGTCTTGTAAATAACTCCCAATATAAGGGTAGAATAGCAGTAGGAATTCTAATTTAATAATATTGATTAAGTTTTACAGTTTTAAACAGAAAATTTGATTCTACTTTTTTCAAAAATAATATTTCGTTTTCTAGTTTTTAATTAAAACTTAATTTTGAAATTTCAATTGGACGTATATTTATATAATATCATATATGTCATAATTGTTTGTTCTTGAAAATCTACATCTAATGTTCATTTGTATAAATGTAATATATTTCTGTTTCTTTTTAACTAAATCATTTCATCCATATGCACCAATATAATTTATCAAATGATTTATTTGACCTATTTTCGTTTTTTCTGTATTATTAAAAAGGGGAAATTTTGAAAAAAAAATACATAATGAATTTTAATTTGAAAATTACATATATTTTTTTTTGCAAAATACACTTTTGTATATATAAATTTACTAAAAGTTTGAATATGAATATTTCTGAATTATTTTTCATGATAATTTACTTTAAAGTAACTGTTACAACAAGGATAGATTTTTAAAGATAACTAGATTTTGACCCGCTCAACCGAGCGGGTGTTTAATTTCATATATATATTTTTGTTTAATCATTATTGGTATATATTTTTAATAATATTCATATGTTTTAAATGTTTATTTATTGTTTTTTTGTCAACTAAATGTTCATTTATATGTGCTTATTAATTTTAGATAACAAATTATTGTATATATTTATATAAATTTAAGATATGCTAATTTGTATACATATATTATATAGTGTACTATGTTAACCCGTTTTGACAACATATTATATTATTTTAATATAAATATAATATTTATGAAAACAAAACATATTAATATATCATGTTAATATGATTTTATCATATTTAGCTCAACATAATAACTATTTTAATAGGATAGATTATGATTATAAAATACATAAAAATATGATAAATTTTTAGTTTTTCATTTTATAAACGATACTGAAATTTATTATTATATATTAAGGTATAATAGTATTTTTCTTATTAATTAATAAATTAATAAATTTATTAGATTTTAAAAATGAAAGATATCAAAAGATCTTAAAAGATACTATGATAAAAATAGTTACAAAGATTAATTATATAAATATTTTAATAATATTTAATGATAATAACAGTTTAAATTGATTAATTTTCAAAAATGCATTTTACATTGTACATAAAGAATATTGATTTCATGACTTATTTTATGTATAGTTTTTTTTAATTTATACCACTTATAAATCATAGCTTTAAATATGTCTATCATATAACATTACAATTTATGTCATTCATTTGTAACACAAACGAATAAAAACAATTGACATATTCCAACGTTAAGTGAAACACAAATTTAACAAAAACATTTTCCTATTTTTATTCACTTGTGTCTTTTTCTAACTACAATGAATTGATATCTATTTATTTTTTAAAATCTAATATATTTTTTGAAAAAGATTCTAAAAGATTTTGTTAGAATTCTCTTTAAAATATTTATTTTATTTCAAAGAAAATAAAAGATATCAAAAGATATTGTAACTAAGTTATATAATATGTTATTAAGATATAAATGAAACATTATTTTCTAGGAATGGTCCATTTTTAAAAATATCACACATGAAAAGAAGTTGTGACTTCTCTTTTAATATAATAAGATTTATAATCGTTAGAATATCTACACAATATTTCTTTTAATGTATCTATAAATTTTTTACTGTTTGAAAAAAAAATGATCTAGACGACAACTAGGCTTCTCTTCTCCATAATATTTGATTTTCTGTTGTCAAAAAAAAAATATATATATTTGATCTTCCATTTTGTAACAACATGTTTCTTTCTTTATTTTATTATTCTTCTCATTCAAAATTGTGTTAATGCAAAATCCCGTAATTCGATTATCATCCTTTTTATCTTTAAACATACATTTGCTCTATGTAATTTTCTCATCTTGATCTTTTAGTCCTGTTGGATCACATCATTTACTATGCAAATAAACAGATCAATCGTCACAACACATCAGAAACAAAGAAATGAAACTTAAATATATCATATTCAGACAAACAAATTATACAAATGTTAATCGTCACTTAGAACGTACTTGTAGATAAGGTCATTTATAGGAGGTTCCTTAGTCTAGGGACGCCAAAAAAAAAACAAAGTTTAAAATTTTCACCAAAAATTAAAGAACCGTCCCTTTTGTGTAGCCTAATTAAGGGATGGTTTTTGTACTGTTCGTGGATTCCGTGAAATACGTGGCGATCCGCAATTGATTATTTTTCTTTTTAAAAAAATCAGCCAAAAAAAAAACATGAATCCCACTTTTTTAAAAGATTCTACATCTTCTCTCCCTGTAAACATGCTTTAAATGGTAACTTTGTCAGTTTATATAAAGTCAAAAAAATAAATAAAATTTATAAAATTTTTATGATAAAGTAAAAGCTAATCATAATCTTTGTTATCTTAAATGATAAACAACATATTTATCTCAACACACAAATATATCTTAAACAAAAATTATAATTATTACTAATTTTAAATTTATATTTCAATTATTGAAATATCTAATCTGGATAAAAATATCAATACATATTTTATAAGTGTAGTTTTCAAAATATAAAATAGAAGATATCATTTTTAAATTTTAAACTATTAATAGAGTAAATTACTAATTATCCCTATTAAAAATTAGGGATAATTTGTAAATTACTCCAAAAACAGTTTGATTTTTGATAATTGCATTTTCTATTTTAATTTTTGTAAAGTACACTTCTCTAATTGTGAATTTACTTTGTTACCCTAATTAGATATTTCAGTTATTAATATATAAATTCGAAATTAATATATAAATTCGAAATTCAATAATTATCCAAACCAATAAACTAATATCTTTAATTTTTTATGTTTATACTATAAATATATGTGTTGAGATAAACATGTTGATTTAACATTTAAATTTACAATAACAAAGATAAATATGTAAGTTATGATTTAAAGTGACGACTATATCATGAACAAGTCACGTTGTAACATATATTTTCCTTTATTTACTCTCTTCTGACTTATATATAAACAAGTCACCTTGTTAAAAGAAAAGTCACGTTTTACTTTGTCTCTACAAAATCCTATATTCTTACATGTGGATGATATACCACTTACCTTGTATTCAAAATAATAAAATAATTTAAGATATTATTAAAAAGATATGGAAAGATATTGGGTATACATGTAAAAAGGGATAATTGGTATATTCTCTAACGATTTGTATTTTTCCCCTTTTTTTTTAACGTCTAATTTCATTCATTATTATTGAGCGTTTACATAATCCTCATGAAGGAGAGATGTTAGAAACGATGGTACATAGTAATAAGAAATAAAGGAACATTGGTTTGGGTATCGATATGTAGCTAATTTGTCCGCCACCATATTTGCTTTTCTTCCAACCCAACGGTATAAGACTTCATCAAATCTTTTTTCCCACCATTTTATTTCTCTGACCCAGTTATATAATCCAAAGTGCTGCTTCTGTCGATTAAGTATATCTATTGCTTTTTGGCAATCACCTTCCATAATAACTCGACGATAACCTCGTACCCAACAATGCTGCAAAGCCATTAGAAACGCTTGTAACTCCGCTTCAAGTGACGTTTGTACTATCTTCCCTTTTGCATGAACAGCTTCTTTATAAACCCCATTTTCATCTCTCACAATCCAACCTGCATTGCCATTAACAGTATTATTTAAAAAAGATCCATCCACATTGCACTTGATCCATCTTGAAGGTGGCTTTTTCCATCTTTCATTGTCACGAGGGGTAGATCGAGTAGATGGTTGATGATTGTTAGATACTTGTTGCATCCGTTCAACATTCTTCCATTCCTGTCCATCCATCTTAGCATACCGTATCACCGTTCTCCAAGTTAAAGCTTTTTGTTGGAATATCAAACTATTGCGACTCTTCCAAATTCTCCATAAGATCCACAACGGTAGGTCTTCAAAGTGAGAGAGTCTTGTAGAAGACGAAACCTGCATACAAGCTTCCAGTTTTTCTTCCAAAGTTGCCGCTGGATTATATAGAGTCGTATTGGAGATGCCTGATCCTCGCCAAATACATTGTGCATATCCACAGTCAAAAAATAAATGCTCATCAGTTTCTTCTGCCAGTCCACATCTTCGACATCTCGCATCCTGGATGACATGTCTTCTTTTTTAATTTCCACCAGTAGCCAAGCTCTGTGATAATAGTTTCCACGCAAAATGTTTAATTTTTTGAGGAAGCTTTGTTTTCCAAATTCTCTGTTTAAGAGTAACATCACCCTGTGGTGCCTGTATTGGAGGATTTTGCAGTTGATGGGAACTTAACCAATAGCCCGACTTGACCGTATACAAACCATCCTCATTATAGTGCCATCCCATCAAGTCTTGTTTAGCATTAGGACTTAGTTGTAGAGCTATAATCTTGTCTACATCGTCTGGGATAATTTCTTCGTATAGTTTTCTTGTATCCCAAGTATGACTACCAGGATGAAAGAAACTATTAACTTTGCCTGTCATCAGAACTCTGTCAAATCGTGGTCGTGGTGGTCGAGGAGGGTTTTCTGGAAGCCAGGGGTCAGACCACATGTTAATATGGGAACCATCTCCAACTATATAGCGCATCCCTTTGGCAACTAACTCCTTTCCATGAAGAATGGATTTCCATGCATAAGAAGCTTTTCTCTTTTGAACAGCTTCAAGTATACTGCAGTCCGGGAAGTATCGTGCCTTAAGTATTCTTGCCATAAGACACGAAGGATTTTGAAGGATTCGCCACACTTGTTTGCCTAATAAGGCTTGATTGAAACACTCCAAATCCCTAAATCCAAGTCCCCCTTCTCTTTTAGGAACACATACACGTTTCCAAGCATACCAATGCATTCCTGTAGTTTCTCCTTTTCTCCACCAGAATCTTGCCAAGATGTTATTGATCGCTTCACATATTTCTTTAGGTAACCGAAATACATTCATAGAGAAAATCGGCATTGCTAAAGCAATAGATTTCAGCAAAACTTCTTTACCACCACTAGATAGATGTTTCTGCTTCCAACTCTGTGTTACCGCTTTAACTTTCTCAACTATGTATGCAAACATATCGCTCTTCTTGGTTCCAAATTGCTCAGGAAGTCCCAGGTACTTACCAAAGCCACCATCATTATGTATTCCCAAAATGTTTCTCATGTGTGTCTTTACATGATCTCGTACCTTGCTGCCAAACAAAATAGACGACTTATTGAGGTTGATAGATTGCCCTGGTACTTTTTCATATAGAATGAAAATATCCTTAAGTTTTTGAGCTGCCTTTTTGTTGGCAAGAGAGAAGAATAAAGAATCATCAGCGAAGAGGAGATGATTCACAGGAGGAGCATTATTCGAAATCTTTATTCCCAATAAAGATCTATTATCCATCGCCTTTTTTTAAATCGAATTGTAAACAATATATTAGAAATTAAGAAATATTAAGAATGGGTAATTAGGTAGATTTATATATATACAAGTGTAATTTTTCAAAAACATAAATAAAAGTGTAGTTTTCAAATTTTATTCTTATTTAAATGCATTTCTCCAAATTTCCCCTAAAAATTATTGATGAACCATTTGTAATTTATTTATTTTAATATGAAACGAACAAGTATTCTCGTCTTCATCTTTTGATGAACGAATTTGTCTTTAATCATTACGCACATATCAAAACTAAACTGAAACAATTTTTTGGTAAATCTAAACTGAAACTTTTTTGCTTATACTGTATTTTTAAATAATCTTGCTGATGTTTCAAAATTGTTTTTTTAAATGATCTTTTGTTTTCTGTGTATTAGTGAAAAGTGGGTTATATTTTTTTCTCAGTTTAAAATTATAGTAGTTACAACCACTAAATACACCAATTATTTTAATTAGTGTGAAATTTATTTTGTTTAAAATTGTTCTTTCAAAACTGTCGAATTAAAAAGGAGAGTATACTGTATTAGTTTCCTCATTAATTGACCTTGCATCTAAAAGTAAGACCTTCTCGAAAGACACGGAACAAGTGACTGGGGATCAGTCAAGTCATCGGTCGTGCATGCATTGGGTCGAAATCTGTTGTTCCTTCAGATTATCTTTTTTTCCTGGAGATTAGCGATTCGGAGTAAATATATATTATGATTTCCAAAGCATTACCCGGATCATTTGACTCCTCTAGAATGCAAATAGTTATTTTCCTTATTAAGAGTACACTAATCTCATTTCATCATTTACTGTAAAATAAAGTTAAAAAAAAAGAAGAATAATGAACAAACAAAAATAATATTATTTCATTTGTAGAATAATCAATTTTTGTTTTTTATTTTATTTCTTATTCCACTCTGTTTTGTAATAAATTATGAGATAGAGCTAAAAATGCTCTAATATCATAATTTTCAAAGTACAGCTTGGATCATTTGAATTCTCCCATGATACTGATACATGTATATTTTCGAAAATAGGATAATTTTCGAAATGGAAGGCAGTCCGATAAAAAAAATAAAGGAACGGAGTTCAAAATTTTCAAAAATTCCTGACGAAATATCTTATGTTGCAAGTTCTTCGTAATTTTTTAATAAAATTTGACGAACAATGTGTGTCCCGAGTTTACCAACACATATCCGAAACAATATAAATATGTTAATTAACCATTGCAATTACTAAAAAATTTCTCGACGAATTGCTTATGCTCATACTCTTTTTGTCTATAAGTATTGTGTTGTAAGAAATAAAAAAAAGGATATTCTTAAAAGTTGAAACAATGGATTTAAACAATAAAGATTTTGAAACCGTTGGTTTCTCATTTAAAACTATCAGTATTATTAAAACAGAATCACTCTTATTTTTTACCCTTATTAGACCCTACTTACAACGAAACTATCATATTTTGTAACTTCCCTTTCCCTTTCCTATAATAGTGGAATCCATTACACTCCTTTTTTTTTCTTCAGAAAACTGATCTATACAAAATAAACTACACAGTTACATAATATATTTATTTAACATATACTAACCAAAGTAAACTACACAGTTATATAATAAATTTTATTTAACATATACTAACCATAACGTTTTTTAACAACTGAAACCATATATTTAATTATATCAATTCACCCGCCTCTATGAGTAGAATAGTAGAATAGTATGACGATTTCATAAATTAGTTCTAAAAAGTTCGCAATCATTTTAACATGTTTCATTATATATATTTAAGCTCAAAAAATATAAAACAAAAAAAAATATATTATATAAATAGATTCTGATCATGGCAGTTTTCAATAGGTTATCATATAAAATATAGGTTATCATATAAAATAGGCTTATGATGTAAATTTGATTTCTTACTATGTTGCTATTTTTAAAATTGAACTTTACAAAATTTAGATAAACATACCATCTGAACAAATTAGAAAAATATATGTCAGAAACTAAAATGGTATTATCAAAAAAAAAAAGAAAATTCTAGGGTTATTACGATATAATATATTGCAAGCATTAGAAATACAATTTATAATTAATTTGTAAAATATTTATGATACAAGTGTATAATTATGCAATTTGACATATTTGATATAGTTTACAAAAATTATATTAAAATTAATTAATATTAAACATAAATATAAAATTAGATTTCTTAAAATAATAAAAAGATAAAACGGAAAATATACCCGCTTTTGGGAAGGGCGGGTCAAAATCTAGTAAAAAGGTTAAAACAAACACATCCGTATCGTAAAAAGAGATCCAACGAACGTAAATATTCATATTTAAATTCTCTACTCAGTTTCGTGAAAATTGGAACGTAAAATTAGATAGGTGATTTATTTAAGTCAAAGATTGTAAATGGTGGGTGGGTAAATATTCTTTTTCAAAATAACGGTCTATAAGTCACGACCAATAGCAACTCCCAATAGTATGAGGATGGAGTTTTCAAGAAGTGATTAAAAAAGGAAGTGATTAATTGCTAATTAAAATAAAAATGATTGATAAAGTTAGTTCTAAGATTTTTTTTTTGGAACACCAGTTAGTTCTAAGATCAATGTAAGATCAATGGACTTCTTGTATTTTTAAGAATATTTATTCACAGTTTTGAAAGAACAATTATTTATTTTTTCTAAAAATTTAGAACATTTTTTATTGCATTAACCCTTTTTAATTCGCCAAAGGTCTACCATTCACATTCTAAAAAAAGGATTTATTGACGAGTACCACAAGACTTCGTGAGTATGACGTCTTTTTCTATATTTTAAAATTAAAAACCAGAAGCATTTAACATAAAACATGATGAGAATTATATATTTATCTAAATATTATTCTGTTAAAATTTTACTATTGTATATATTACTCAGAATTCCCTGTCTAATTCTAAAAACGACTTCGACTATAATTAATCTATAAATCAAATGGAATTAAAAATGTTTACAGTCTACTTAATGTATAAATTAAAAAAATATAAAAGCATCACTGAAATTTTTTTTTTAAAATTATAGAGCAAGATAAGTATATTGATTCTTATATATAGAGAAAGAGATGAGTGTACCTATTTCATTCAGAAAAAGTAGAACTCAGTACTCTCCGCCAAGAATTAAAAATCTATGGCTTCTTGGCGACTCTCTCTCACCTTCCCCTCCCTCCTCCTCCTTCTCTCTCTGGTATTTTTTGCACCTCTCTATATGTGTATTTGGTTTTATTAAAGGTTTGTTTTGAAAGCATTATTACTGGGCTGTTTCTTAAACCGGATAAAGTATATTTAACTCTACAAAAATCCTGCAACATAATCAGAATTCGCAATAAGTAGCATCATGCCTCTTATATTGTTGTAAGAAATTTTTCTTTGTTCAGTCGGACAAAAAGTAAAATTATTGCATCAAGTTCACGAATTTATTTTGTAGCTTGACTGACATAAATTTCTGATTTCATGGTTCTTAGTTTTTGATTTCATGGTTCTTACTTCGTATCACAATGTCAGAAAGAAAAAAAATGTATTCTGGGAAATATCTGATTAGAACTTTGTTCTTTTATTGAAAATGCTAGAAGATGATTTTTATTTGAATATTTGAAATTTAGTATTATTCTTTTGAAGCTATCGTCTCTAAATACCTTTAAACGGTTTTGTGCTAGTGGGTCGTGGAGGCACACACGTCAAGAAAGCTCATATCAAACAATGAACAAGAAGGTCAAAATATCAGCCATTTGCTTAAAGATGGTGAATTCGAGGATCCTACTATGTACATGTTTTTCAGAATCAATGATCTTAAAGTAGGAACCAAGTTGCCTATTTACTTCAACAAAAACGATCTTCAAAAAGTTCCTCCACTTCTCACAAGACAAGAAGCCGATCCCATCCCTTTCAGTGAGTCTAAGCTTAACTTCCTTCTCAACCACTTCTCTATCTCCAAAGACTCACCTCAAGGAAAAGCCATGAAAGAGACGTTGCAACGTTGTGATTTCAAAGCTATTGAAGGAGAGTATAAGTTTTGTGGGACTTCTTTGGAGTCAATGCTTGATCTAGCCAAGAAAACAATAGCTTCTAGTACCGATCTCAAGGTCATGACAACTAAAGTAATGGTGTCGACTCAAAATACAATAAGCTATGCTTTGCATAACTATACATTCGCCGAGGATCCTAAGGAGCTATATGGGATTAAGGTGTTGGGTTGTCATAGAATGCCGTACCCTTATGTAGTTTACTATTGCCATGGTCATAAAAGTGGAACCAAAGTCTTTGAGGTTAATCTAATGAGTGAGGATGGGATGCAACGGGTTGTGGGACCTGCTGTTTGCCACATGGACACGTCGATGTGGAACGCTGATCATGTGGCTTTTAAGGTGTTGAAGATAGAGCCGAGGTCTGCACCCGTTTGTCACTTCTTCCCTCTTGATAACATTGTGTGGGTAGCAAAGTAGCTCTATTGATATGAGCATCAGAGCATATTAATAATACCTGGCTTGAAATAATAAAAAAAAGTCTTGTTGGCTTTGGTATTGCCTATTTCGTGTGACTTGCATCTTCTAACGTGAAAATATTAGTTTGATGAATGTAAAACACATATCTATATCTTGCGTCTAGATACCCTAAACATTTTACCAATTTAGTACTACTGTATTAATCTACATCAAAATAATCCATAATATTTACGACCAAAAATTATAGTATTAATTTTTCAAAAGTTGTGAAATTTGGTCAATGAGATTTATATCTGATCTAGAAGTTTTGATATTTTGGGTCGATATTAATTCTGTTTAAGGGAAACTATTATAAATATTCAATAAATGACGTTTACCCGACGATCAAAGTTCCAATCAGTATTACGACTTCTCATTTCTCGTATAATACATACTTCTCAGTGCATTGCTAATTTTTATCTTTCGTAAGAAGTTACAGGTCACAGTTAGACCGAAAAAGGTAACATCAAGATCCATAGCAACGATCTTAGAGTAACAAGTAACAATCCCGACAAATCACTTCCAATTTCATATCTTATATATCTTATATATTAAAACAGAAGTCACAATCTTAATTCATGTGCGATATTTTTTAAAAATGAATTCTTATTAGAAATCAGTTATCATTCATTTATTCCTAATAATATTTCATTTCTAATATAACAATCGACTCCTATAAAATCGGATTGGTTAACAAACATATATTTGATTCCTTAGTAATTTATACATAGTGGTAATAGTAGTAATGTAAACCATCGTATAGTTCAAAATATTGAACTGGTTAAACTAATTCCACCAATGTATATATAATGGTTGTATAAAACATCTTATCTATTAAAATAGAAATCATGACTTCTTTCATGTGTGATTTTTAATTTGGACTATTGTTTTTAAACTACATTAATCATAATATATTTTTGATATCTATTGATTTTAAATAATAAATATATTTTAAAAAAATCTAACAAATCTGTTTAAAAGATCTTAATATTTAAACTTCTCAGTAAATATCTTATCTATTAAAATAGAAATCATGACTTCTTTCATGTGTGATTTTTAATTTGGACTATTGTTTTTAAACTACATTAATCATAATATATTTTTGATATCTATTGATTTTAAATAATAAATATATTTTAAAAAAATCTAACAAATCTGTTTAAAAGATCTTAATATTTAAACTTCTCAGTAAATATTTTAATAATTTGTAATTAGTTTTAAATAATATTATACACTAATATATTTTATAAAATGTAGAAGAAAAGTTTTAACTAAAATGATAAATTATATTAAATTATTAAATTTATATATTTTATTTTTAGAAGTATTTATGTTAAAAATAAAATATGTTGGTAACATGGGTTAACATTCGCAAAATATATAATACATGTATAAAAATTAACATGTATTTCATTAAAGCTAATAATAATATAAAATATTTGTAACTACTTTAATCATGATATCTTTTCATTTTAACAATATCTTAATTTTTGGAAGTTTATGTAAATATTTTAACTAATTTTGTAATTAGCAATGAACTATTATTATGCATTAATATATATTCAATTATCGTTTATAAAATAAAACACAAAAATTTATATTTTATTTTGATTTATTTTATAATAATAATAATCCATGTTAAAATAAAATTACGATATTGAATTAGAGATGATAAATTATATTAAATTTATAAATTATAATTTTATTTTCATAAATATAAAATATTTATACGAAAAATATGATACGACGACTTAACATTCACAAACTATATGATACATGTACAAAAATTGACATATCTTAGAATTTTGTATATACAAAGAATATATTTTTTCATGAATAAATATGAAAAAATATTGTTAAAAGGAAATACGACTTTGAAAGTTGACAGGTTAGAGTTGAATATAAATTTGATACAAAATAATCTTTAAATATGTTGTTTTATGCATATTTTTTAATAACTAAATCAAAATATATTAAGATAAATATATAATAAAAATGACAAATATATGTGATGTTTTGAAATAAATCCACACGGTTGTGCGGATCGAGAACTAGGTTACACTAAATGTCGTTTATTCAGTTTGGCGTATAATTGGCATATAATTAAGACCAGAGTAAGCCCACTCGCATTGTGGACTCATAACTATTGGGGTGTATCAGACTATTTCTTTGTTTTGTTTTTTCCAAGTTGGTTGACTTCAGTTAAACAAATTTGAATGATCTAAGCCAGGTTCCAATCTAATCCGGATTTTGTATGCAAAGATGTTCAAGAAAAGTTTCCTATCTCTATAATATTATTTGAGAAGTTAGTTTCGTACGTGTCGCGCTCACGTTAACTCTCGCGAAGGTTGATTACATAGATAACCTTAATGAATTGTTAGATTTTAAGATTATTATTTAAAAAAATTATTTAGTTTTTTTTTATATTTTTCCAAATAACATATATAACAAAAAGGAAATATTTCTAAAATTTTAAAACAAATTTTAAAACGAAATTATATGCATATAATATGACTTTATTAAAAAGGAAAGTTCACAAAATAGTAATACCCCCATTAATATATACATAATATGACTTTATTAAAAAAGAAAGTTCACAAAATAGTAATACCCCCATTAATATATATGTTTAAATAACATAAAATATATTTTAAAAATAATAAAAATATATATGTTGATAAATTTTCAAATATTTTTTTAGAAATTAACATATAATTTGATAAATATTATGAAAACACATGTATATTTAAAGGATAAATC
>CAKOAT010994042.1:51356-119990 GCA_932364175.1 Eruca vesicaria subsp. sativa
AATCAAACATTTTAGCTTATTATTTATTTCATTTTAAGCACAAGATATATTAAGTTATACATAATTAAACCATAGTATATTTACATATCTAAGAATATATTTACATATCTAAGACAATAACCAACCAAAATGAAAATAAGAAAATTAAACAGAGTTTTATTATATTTAGAATAAAAAACATTATAGCTGAACTCGAAAAATAGATATTATTGGAATATATCAAATTGATAACCAAACCGACTATTGATCCAAAAAATAATTAAATCGATAATATCATATCCAAAATCATATGTATAATTAGAATAATATACTATTTATTAATATAAATTATACATATAAATTGATTCAAAAGTAAAACTAAATATCAATCAATTCTTATAAAAATTTACTTTTATGAATATACATACCCGTGTATGAGCACGGGAAAATCACCTAGTAGTTAGGTTAATAAGAAAAAATCGCTTTTCAACTCTATTTCTTTGTCGTTTACAAGTTTTTTCAGTAAGAGTATATCAATGATGGAGAATGAGTTTCTAAATTTTTTGTTGGAGGTTTTCAAATGAAAAGGTTGCCATGTTATCCCTTTTAATACTTTCAAAGATTAAGACAACAGGTTGTTCATTACTCCTAATTATTCTGGGGTTAAAAACGAATAATGTTGAATAAATAAGAAATATCTCCAATACAAAATCTCAAAAAAAAAAGAAAAAGAAAAAAATCAAATATAGCATTCTCGCAACAGTTTTTCAAACCATAAAACGAGTTAAGATTCTTATACAATATATTAAGTATTATGAAGCAATTTATTATCTAACACTGTAAAAAATATAATATCTTTTTTAAAAACACTGTTTATTTAGAAGCATTTCAAATCAAATTATAAACAGTAATTTATACAACTATGTGTCTAGATTAATGAGGCCCTAAGAAACGGGATTTGAGAGAAAATCAAGTTAGTTGCAAAACAGAAAAGATCCTCATCCTTCTGTGTGTTATTCACCTTCTTTTCTCTCCTTTCACACATGATTTCTTTGTTCATTCTCGCTGTTTTCTGATACATTCACTTTTGTCTGCTTCCCTTTGGTTCGGTACTGAAACCCTAATTAAGTTTTTATTTATTTATTTGTTTACGTCGTGTCTTAGCTTCCCTCCAAGAAACATGGAGGACGAGAACCAAAGAATTAACTGGAGGAGAAGAGCTCGTCAGATGAACGATGAAGACAACCGGCCAACAAATAGACGTCGTCAAAATGAAACTCAAAACGGCGGCGTACAAGCTGGTTATCACGTCGAACGCCTTCCCCTTGACCTAAGCTTGGGGCAGCCTGGCTTGGGGCCAACACCAGACTCCTCTCAACAGATCCCGTCCATAACGACGTCGTCGCTTCCTCTAGCACCACCACTATTGCCTTTTGCTCCGCCTATGACGACCTCGTCGCTTCCTCTAGCACCAGCATCGCCTTTTGCTCCACCTATGACAACGTGGCAGTACTTTGCTCCGTCACCGTCTCATTTCATGACGTATAATTCGCCCTATCTGAGCAACTCTATCTACCAGACAAGACCGTCAACACCGACACAGCCACCGTTCGGACAGTCGTTTAATGTCTTCCCATCATCATCTTTCGCCTCTTCGACAAGACCACTCATGAGACCAGTAACTTCCGGGGCCGTGACGTCACGTCGCGGCTACAGATCGCAGTCCAGCGTTAACCGTAAAGACGATACGATCCCGCCGCCGTTTCCATGGGCAACGAATAAACGAGGGTGGATACAAAGCTTGGAGGATCTCGCGTCGAAACAGATCACCACTATCACCGGTGAGGTACAATGCAAACACTGTGAGAAAGTGTATCAAGTGAGTTACAACCTGAGGGAGAAGTTCTCGGAGGTTAAGGATATTTTCGTGATGGAGAAATGGATTATGAGAGAACGAGCTCCTCCAGTATGGACAAATCCAGAACCGGCGAGATGCGAGCTCTGTGGACGTGACAAGGCGGTGAAGCCGGTGATTGCTGAACGGAAGTGTCAGATTAATTGGTTGTTTTTGCTTTTGGGACAAACGTTAGGTTTTTGTACGTTGGAGCAGCTCAAGAACTTTTGTAAGCATTCAAAGAGTCACCGGACCGGAGCTAAGAATCGTGTGCTTTACTTGACGTATCTGGGACTTTGCAAGATGCTTGAGCCTAACCGTGAGCTCTTTCACCGTGAAACATGGAGGCGGTGTGAGTAAGATACGTTTGAAGATATGCTAGGGTTTTAGAAGATTTGGGCGGTTGCATTTAGGTGGATTTTATTTGAATAAGTGGGTGATAAAATGCAAATGTTTTGCATGTATTTATCTCTTCCTCGTTTCTATAAGTCGTGTGTTTATCTAGACTTTGATTAATATCTTATTAATATATGAATTCTAAAATTGCATGGATTATTGTTTGAAATTTGGACTTATCTCAACTTTTTTTTTTGTAGCGGTTAGAGTAAACTTTGTTTATATATGTGGAATTTGAATCAGAAAAAGATATTCAGAAATCAAAATCTTTTAAAATCTTTTTCGTAATATATCACAAGTTAACTTAATTTGTAGCAAATCTTTAATTTCAAAATTTTATCCAAGAAATTACATAATAATATATTTTATTAAATAAATTTGTGGATAATCTACAATCTTCAAGTAACTATCATATCTACCTTCGAACCTTCTATGACATCTGACATCTCGCATACTATTTCAAATCAATTTATATTGTGTTTGTTCTTCTCTCTAATGGAGAATAAGTTCAAATTAATTCACAGCTAACTGGTTATTTATTACTCGATGTCCCAAACCGTTCTTGTAATCTCCGGCATGGACTTTGCGGCCAGGATCAATATATATAATCAAACTATTGGCGTTGAATACATACTTAAGTGGAAAGTAACTCATCCTGACGTTTTACTTTGAAAACAATTGTTACGAAACCATTATGAAAATAGTGTGTCAGAGTTGGAAGGTTAGAAGACGATGGACATGGACCGATTAATGTGTTATATAGCTACGTTTCAAGAATCGTTAAAAGTTAGTTGTTCTACTTTGTTTCTTTCGACAGAATCATTATATTGGATTCTTTATACATGAAATATGTATATCTAAACTGAAAGTTGACCAATATTATACAACAAAGAAATCACTAAACAGAAAAGTTAGTGTTTCATTACATGATATCCAAACAAAAGGATCACATGAATATTGTTTGGAAAAAAGCTTCTTTAAGCTATAATTTGTATGTTGTAATATATTTCTTATTTTTAGATTGGTATTTAGTTATAGTTTTATTATCTTACAAGGTAAATGATCCGTGCATTTTGCATGATGAAAATTAAATCCCTTATATATTAAAGCAGAAACATTGTAATAATGCGTTCACACCATAATTGACACGTGTCGGTTTTATAATCGTTTGACAATTAATGCATTCATACACTAATTTTTTAAATTCATTATTTAATGTATTTACACACTATTTTTAATTCATTCATTTTCTTACGTTTTAACATATTTATTAATAAATTAAAACTTTCTACGTGAAACTAATGAATAATATCTTTATTGTAAAAAAAATTACAAAATCATTATGATTCGCATCAACTAAAATGTTGCGATGAAAATGTTTGTAGAAATTGAAAGTTTCGTACCTTACCGAAGTTGGTCATGGTTGAGGCTTCGGTACACAATAACAACAAATAGATTGATTGATTATGAATTAAAGAAACTGAGGTGAAAAACACCACACATAAAATCAGATCTTTAGTTTAGTCAAATATTAACATTTTTATAAAATTTTCATATCAGACCAAGAATTAGAAACAAAATCAGATTGGTAGAAAAAAATCAGAAATCAAAAAAGGCTTTAAAAAGAAATAAAAATCACAAAATCGATTAAAAACAGAATTCATATACCAAGTAAGATTTCACTTTGTAATATATATTATTTTTATTGTTTACGGGTACAATTTGACTTTCTTCATATGAAAAAAATTTATGAATTTCAAGGTTTGTTTTATTTTACTTAATTTTATTTAAGAATTTACTATCATGTGTTATTTTGAACAAGAATGTTTTAAATCTAAATTTACGATATATTCATATATTTATCATCACTTTATATATTACATATACATATATGTACACATTAACATGAGCGACTATATAATTAAATATTCACCACAAGTGAGAATTTTAATTCTTATTCAAGTTGATTTTTTTAATGTTTTCTTTCTCTATCGCTCAAATTGTAGTGAATTGTTTTGTGTTAATAATTTTTTTTTCTTTTTTTCTTCAAATATTATTGAGATTTAATTGATTTTACATGTCTTTAGAAAATATAACAGGAAATTATTAGTTCGACATAAAAAAATGTCTAAAATTATATAAACGAAACCAAACAAAAAAAAATAGTTTTTGGTTATCATCGAAAAAATTAAAAACATCAAACATTTAAACCAAAAAAAACAAAAATAAATATAGATTTAGAATGATAGTTATATTCTAGGACATTAAATAAAATAACGTAAAACTGAAACAATATCCATGCTAAACAGACATAATATCATTTTATCTTAAAAGCACAAAAATAATAATCTCATTCCGTGCAAGGCCCGGATTATTATCTAGTTTTGTAAGTTATTTGATAAACATTACATAGATAAAACAAATGAAAGAGGAAAGAGAGGTGATTGTGTTAAAAAAAAGAGGGAGATAAGTGATTTCAGCTATAAGAGCAAGACTATCCCTAGAATTTTTAATGGGTCTCTTTAATGGGTCTCTTAATCACTTTTTGCTATTAAATGTGTGTTAAGAACTTTATTTAAAAGACCTCTATATTTTGTTCTCCAGTACAAGTTTCTTATTTAGAGATTCTTAAAAAAATTTATTAAATAAATTTTTTAAGGTAAAATTTATTAAAAGATAACATCTAAAACATAGATTTTTTTTTAAAAAAAAACATAAAAATAAAGATTAGTACAATAATCGAGAATAATTTGAAAAAAATCCTCCAAGCTCATTAGTTGTTTACATCACGTCCAAATTTACGCCATATGTTCAACCAAATCATCTTTCAGTTGTTGATGCATTTGTCTATCATAAATTCTATTTCGAACTCCCATCATATTGGCGATATTTGTCGGGATATCTGTAGAATACGTAAGATCCACATGTAAACTTCCGTTGTCTTCCCCTTGTTGGAACTCTAAAACATCATACTGAGTGTATCCATCTCGTTCGTCTTCTAATATCATATTATGAAGTGTGTTTCATGCTCTCACAATCTTCCCAATTTTGACTTTATCCCAAAAAAGTGCTGGATTTTTAAAAATGGCAAAGAGAGCTTACAAGACTCCAAAAGCACGCTCAACATCTTTTCGGAAAGCTTCTTGATGTTAAACAAATAAAGCCACTTTGGTCCTTGTAGTATTAAAATAGATTGGATAAATGTTGCCCATTTTGGATAACTACCAATCGGTGAGATAGTAAGTCATATGATACTATCTTTCATTGACAGAAAAGTGACTTGCGGAGCTTGACCTTTTATTATATCATCAAAACAAGTTACCGATTAAGAACATTGATAATTTGATATCATTTAAAGGTACATGGAGGTCCAAAAAACGCATGTCATATCAATATATCATACGAAACAACCACCTCTAAAATAATTGTGGGTTTTCCCAAACCATGTAAGTACTGACCTTTCCATGTCGTAGGAAAACTCTTCCACTCCCAATGCATACAATCAATTCTTTCTATCATCCCAGGAAATACATGATGTTCACCAATATCAAGTAGACGTTGAAGATCTACTGGTGTTGGTCTTCTTAGGTACTCATCACCGAATAGATATATTATTCCTTCCACAATCTTTTCCAAACATGACCGAGTTGTAGTTTCACCAAGCAGGAGGTATTCGTCAACCGTATCAGCCGCAGTTCCATATGCCAAGACACGGATAGCTGTTGTACATTTTTGAAGTGTAGAGAGACCAAGCCTTCTGAGACCATCTGGTCTTTGTTGAAAGAAAAAAAACTTCATTGGAGAGTCGATCAACAATACGCATGTACAATGACTTGTTCATTCTAAATCGTGGGCGTAATAGATTTTGAGGGTATGTTGGAGTTTCACCAAAATAGTCATTCCATAAACGTACATGCTTCCCGATTTCTTTTGATATAATTTTTTTTTTTTTGCGTTCTTATCCTTTCTTCTTCTTGAGGTTGTTGATGAATGAAAAGATCCTCGAACGTTTGATCAAAATATTGAAAAAAAATTTCATCTTTTATTTCCTCTAAATTGTTATGGGAAGAAGATGTCATATATGATAAAAAAAATAGAGAAAGAGTGTAGATAATTTTATATATAGAAGGAGATAATTTGATTTACACTTTGTGTATAAAGTAGAGAAGGAGTGTAGATGATTCAAAACGTAAAGGAGTGTAGATGATTTAATATATAGTAGGAGAGAATGAAAGTTTGTGATCAAATTTTCTGGTTTAACCAAAACTTTATATGGAGAAGAATACAAATTGACACATGGATAAAAAACTTTTAAAACCTTCCGTGACACAAGATTACAAATTGCTACAAACTCATGTGACTTTTACTACCACACATGACAATACAAGAGTAGACAAGACCACAAGATTACAACTAGCTACAACCTCCCATAATTTTCACTAGCACACACGAGAAGACAACACTAAAGAAGCTTCTGTGACAGACAAGACTACACATGACTACAAGCATGTTCAAGTGTGAATTTTTTTTTATGATTGTTGAAGAAGATCTCGTGAGCTAGTTTTAGAAAATTGTTCTCATTTTGACCACTACTTCTCTCTTTGGTGGCAGCTTCATACGCTCCACAAAAATTCCCAACAAGATCATTGATCTTATGTCACCGTTGCTTATAGTGACTTGCCTTCCTTTGTTCACTGCCAGCAACCTTCGGACTTGCCGCAAAGTATGCGGCAATTCTTTTCCAAAAAGCAACAGACTGTTGCTCATTCCCGACCACCGGATCCTTACTCGTTTTAATCACGAGCTGATTGGGACCACATCGTATGTTGGAGTCCATGTACTTATTTATCAATGTTCTTGAGGCGTCAAGCTTCACTTCGTTGAATTCCAAATAGAGGAACTTGTGATGAAGATATTTCTACACTGTCTTAGCTTAAACCATAGATAATATCTTGTTGACTCTTAAGGAGATCAACAAAATTTGAAGTGTGCTTTGTATATGGATTGGAATCCATACCCAACACTTCCAAAGAAGAGAGGAGATGTGTTTAGAAGAAGGAAGAGAATAACAAGATTTTTAGTACGTGATAAGATAGAGAAGATACATTCGTGGTCTCTGGAACATGCTCTTCCCACCCGCATTGAAGCAGCAGCAGCTATCGCTGAGAGTGTTACTCGTGATTCTCGGCACCAGTCGTACATTGCCCGACATGCACCTGTATGGCTTCATCATTTGCTCGCTTTGGAGTCTAAATAAGAAGGCGAATAGGTGAGGCTTTTATCTTCATTGATGTCTATTGACATTGTTTCTTCGATTTTGTTTGTATTTTGCATGTACTACTTTATTCCCCAAACAATCAGTGTTATAAAAAAAAAGATAAGATAGAGAAGAAGAAGATAAGTTTAGAAGAAGGAAGAGAATAGCAATGTTTAGAAGATGAAATGATAGAGAAGAAAAAGACGAGTTTAATAGATGGAAGAGAAGAACAACCAACCATAAAGACTTGACATATATCTAACACATTCATCACAACCACATAACTCCTATTTATTATCTAACACAACCATTATCTAACTTTAACTACAACATTTATTACCGAGATTAAACCAAAACCAGAATGAAAACACTTTAATGAATTGAACATAACTAAAGTAAAACGTATTCCCTGTATTTCTCGTAGAGGGGCTCACTGAATGAGTCTCTTTGAGGACGTTGAATGCTCTGAAATTGAAAACCAGATGCTCTGCTTCAAACTCCCTCCAGTTTATCAGAATCCCTAGTCAAAGTGGATGCGATCTCAGGGCCATCGGTAACCATTCCTTTTGCCCTCACAAAAATTGAAAAAACAATTCTCAGCAAACTTTTACAGAAATTACATATCAGTATATAAACAATCCAAAAATCAACAAACATTTCTCAAAATTAAAGCAACCACACTCATACATGTTCTCATTCTCAACATTCTAACCTAACAAGAAGTTACTCAACCAGTCATAACATAAAATAACAGACATATGGTGAAACTTTAAGTTTGGAACATAAATTAACATACAATCAATAGACACAAACCAACACAACAAAGTAACCTAAATTGAAACAATCAATGCGGTAAACAAATCAAACTGATCCACCATCTTAAGACACATGATACAAAATTATTCATCACACATGATCGATCACAACAAACAAATAAAATTTGAAAAACCTTGAAGAACATGAAACATAAGGTTTACCTGACGATTCCAGGAGAGCCACCAAGAGAGTGCTCCGTCGCCGTAGAGGAGACCCACTCAGAGACATAATCCAACCGAACAAACAAATAAAATTGAAAACTTGCGATCAGACCAAGAAGAAACATAATTTAAGACATGCATAAAGAACACAACAGCCTCTTTACCTTTCGATTTAAGGAGATCCACCGAGAGATAGATCGCCGAGGAGAGAAAGGTCACCGACGAAAGCCATCGAGGAAGAGCATAGCCACCAAGGAGATGAATCGAGATAGAGAAGCCGAAAAAGTTTCGTCGAGGAGAGGAATCGAGAGAGATAGAAGACAGCGAGAGAGAGGTCGCCGACCAGAGCCACCGATGGAGACATCCCAGAGAAGAGAGGAGCCACCGAGGAGAGGAATCGATAGAGAGATAAGCTTTCGTGGAAGAGAGGATTCGAGAAAGAGAGAAGCCGAGAAGGTCGAAACATCAAACCTCTCCTCCACCCACTCATGTGTCGCCAGCTGTCCCATAAGAAACGTTGCTTGTGGAGCTTGAACAAGAGACGTTTCTTCAATTATGGCTTCAATTTAACACTTCTTACAAAACAATTATGGCGTTTGATCCAGTATCCGAGTTCCTTACTGGCACGTACCCTAAAAGGAAGATATTACAACAATACTTCTCCCTTGGAAGATCGACGAACATACTCACCCTCATATGGTTTGCGCAGTATCATGGCAGCAAGACATTTACTCATGTCGGGGTTACGAAGAACAATTGGAACGGGCCGCGATACGAGGGTTTGGAGCGAGCCTTGGGTTCCTGACTCAGTGGCCCGGCCACCTAGACCTACAGATCACATTGTCTACAGACTTCCCCAACTCCATGTTTAGACCTTTATTAGGAATGATACCAAAGAGTGGGATATCCAGCTTTTACGGGAATTCTTTCAGCTAGATGATATCCCGTTGATACTTGGGATTAAACCCTCCCGCTCCTCTAATATGGATGGATATGTTTGGAATCACACAAAGACATGAGTCTATTCAGTTAAAACCGGATATAATCTACTCCAATTGAGCAAGACGAGCCGAGCCCTACACATGAAATGGTTCTCGAACCAAGTGTGAAAGGCCTCCAGAGTCATGTATGGAAGTTAAAGGCTCCAAGCAAGATGAAACACTTTTTGTGGCAAGCTATTTCGGGCTGTGTGGCGACATCAGAGAGACTAGCTTATAGACACATGGGCACCAATAGGATTTTTCCTAGATGTACTAGCCTAGTGTAGTCGATTAACCATCTCCTTTTTGAGTGCCCCCCTGCCATGCAGGTTTGGGCTTTATCGGACTATCCGTTCATTCCGGGTGACTTCCCGAGTATATCTATTTACCAAAACATGAAATTTTTGTTTTAAAAGCGAAAAGAAGTGGCTCCTTGGAGACCACAATTCGACACCTTCCCATGGATCTGTTAGTATATTTGGAAGGCAAGGAACGACAAACTCTTTAATGGGAAAGACGTATCTCCAATGGACACTCTTCAACATGCGTCTCTTGAGGCAGAATGTTGGAGGAAGGCAAACAAGAAGGAGGAAGTAAATGATGATTATGAAGTACCCCCTAGTTCAGAGCCCCCTAAGATCCCTCAGACCCCTACATGCCAAATTGATGCATCATGGATCGATAATGGTAATGTGAGTGGCTTAGGGTGGAGTCTCAAGGATCAAATGGGTTCTGAATGGTTCGGATTACAGGTGTCTAGAAGGAGCCTATCAGCTTCGAGATGGAAGGCATACTGTGGGCAGTCTCATGTATGAGAGATTTGAGGATGATTTTGATACGGATTGAGACGGACTCCTCGGATCTAGTGGATATGTCTACTAGACTGGAGGATTGGTCGGCTTTCGTGACAGAGATCGAGGTGTTTCAGCGACTACAGGAGGATTTCGAGTATCTGAGTCTGTCTCATATTCCGCGGAGTAAAAATGGACGAGCGAATGCACTAGGTAAATAAGCAAAAAGTAGAGACTATTCATTTTCCCATATAGATCAGACCCGGCCAGACAGAGTTTCTCCTCGGAGAATCAACTCGACTGGTCACCACTTGATTTAGAGTAAATGGACGGCAGACAAAAAAAATATCAATCATGTACGTTCCAACCTCTTCCTTTGTTAATTTGAACCACAGTTGGTTAATTATTATTATTATTAGACTACCCATAATGAGTCTGTTGAAATATTTATTCAACTGTTGAATATGGTGTAGTGGAGTTGTTGAATTGTCAGAAAAACCAACTATTTTCAACTGTTGAAACTTCTCTTTTGGTGGGTCTGATATGCCATGTGTCATATTTTTACTGGTAGAAACCTTAGATGCGTGATGACACGTTGAAATCCAAGAGAGAGGAGAGAGATAATAGCAAATGGTGATTTATTATTGGTGTTTGATATTGTTGATATTTTATTGTTTCACCCTAATTATTTGTGGTTAGCTTTTATATATGAAATGATTTTATTTTTTATTTAATTTAATATCAAAATTTATGATTTTTGATCTATAAATAGAGACTTGTCTCTTTTCATTTAGATACATAAAAAAATTCATTTTTCACTATAATTTAGCTTTTAATCAAAAAAATCGGTGTGTTTAAAATCAATCTTCATATACACACTAAAATATTTCAAATTATGGTTTTGCATCAATTGTTTATGCCATGGTCACTTATAAACCCTTATAAATCATTTTATAAACCTTTATAAATAACTTATAAACTTTTATAAACCTTTAAGATTTTTATTGTTTTTGAATTGAATCTATTGTATCAATTAAGTTATGTTTTTTTATTTGTTGTCCATGTATTATATCGTGTATATTTCAAATTTTGAAATTTTATTTGTTTTAATATAAATAATATTGTATTTTAAAAATAATTAAGAAGATAAATAAAAAATTATGAAAATTATTATTTATGTAGCTAATAAAAATATAAAAGTTAGCAATAATGATTTAAAAATTATGGGGTAGGGTGTTGAATTTTATTAAACAAAACTATTGTAGAGGTTAAAAATGAAGTGAGTGTTGAATAATTAGGTGGAAGAGAAAAGATAATGTGAAATGTTAAAAAGAAAAAAATTAGGGTGTTAAAAATTAAACCATTGTAGATAGTCTTATATGTAAATGTTTTCTCTACAAGATGAGACGAATCTTTCACTGAGACCTCGATTGGTAAGACATATGATAAAACATTAGCAGTATGCTACAGAAGTTGTATGTTTTCAGTAAAATTTTCAATAAAGTGATTGGCAGAGCAGTAGTAGTATACAATTTTAAAATTATCATAACCGTTAATATAATAAAATATTTATAGTAAAATATATTTATAATTTTATAATATATTTTTTATTAAAAATAATGAATCTTATTCATTATATAAATTATATTATAGTTTATATGTTAAATATTATTATTTAAAAATGTAATTATTAAAAAAATATGAAATTATTTTTAGATATAAAAATATTTAATTTTATTAAATAAATAAATTAATTATATATAATGTATATATAAAATTATCAGAAATTAATATATGTTATATAATTGATTTATTAATGTCTAAATAATATGTATGTTTATATTTATATTAAATATATATTATGTTATGTTTGTTATTAAAAATAATGAATGACATGTGTAATTATATAAATTATATTATATTTTAAATGTGAAATATTATTATTTTAAATAATTTAAAATAGTTAATTTTAATTTTATTTTAATTTGTAAAAATATCAATTTAATTTTTTATTATAAATATTTTCTACTATTAACTAGAAATAAATTAATTATATATAATTATTTTTAAAATTTTATATAATGTAACTGCAAATGCTCTACCAAAAATTTCATTTGAGAGTATTGAGCAAATAGTATTTAGAGAACATTAGTATTTGGTAAATGCTTTTCCAAATGTTTCTTAGATAAATTTTGGTTGGATAATAAATAGCATATACTTATGTTAATGTTCTACCAATCAAACCCTTAGTGGTGTGTAGATGTAGTGGACTTAGCAAATAAACCGGGAATTAGATATTTACCACTACCCGGTTAAGGTAAAAAAATATCTCATCATCTTCATAAAAAAAATAAAAAACAAGATAACAGAATTGCCACCAAAGCTCCATTTTCATCCCCACACAGAGCATAAGGAACGAGGATGAGATTGAGCTGAGCTACACCCTTCAACTCGAAAATGATCTTAACACTAAACCCTAAGATTCTCCACTTTTCAAAATCTCCTCTCTCGCGTCCTTCTCCACGCTTCTACAGATCCCGAACCACCAGTTGCAAACTTCAGAATCCTCAAGATGGTAAAAGCATCACCAAAACAATCTCCCTTTCCGATTCCGCGCCACCGATTTCGGAAAAGACTGACGGAGGTGGTAACGGCGGAGGAGGAGGAGGAGGAGGAGGGTTTCTGAAGAGGTTACCGAGAAAGGTGTTATCAGTTTTATCCAATCTCCCTCTAGCTATCACAGAGATGTTCACCATTGCTGCTCTCATGGCTCTCGGTAAGACTTTTGAATTCACTTTGGGTTTGTTTAAAACTGATCAAAGTTTTCATCTTTTTGTAAGGCACTGTGATTGAGCAAGGTGAAACCCCAGACTTTTATTTCCAGAAATATCCAGAGGATAATCCTGTGTTAGGGTTTTTCACTTGGAGATGGATCTTCACGCTTGGGTTGGATCATATGTACTCTGCTCCTATTTTTCTTGGGATGTTGGCTCTCTTGGGAGCTTCTCTTATGGCTTGTACTTATACCACTCAGATACCTCTTGTTAAGGTTGCAAGAAGGTCTGTGTTTTTTTCCCAGAAACTTTCTTTTGTTTCTGATTTATTAGCTTATTTGCTAAGGCAAAAACATGAACTTTCAGATGGAGTTTTATGAAGTCAGATGAGGCTATCAAGAAGCAGGACTTTGCAGATACTCTTCCAAGAGCTTCTGTTCAAGACTTGGGTGTGATTTTAATGGGTGATGGTTATGAGGTTAGGACCCTAGTGTATAGATACAAGTGTCAGTTTGATTGTCTTGTTATAGTAGTAATCAATATTTAAGAAATCTTTAGGAGCTGGTTAGGCGCCTTATAGAGATTATTGTTTAGACGGGTGACTAGACGACTTTTTGAACACCTACACCTGTTTTTAAGAAAAATAAAAAGCATTTTGGAAAATAATTGTTTTCTGCAGGGAGTAATGATTTCACGGTTTGTTTGTCTGTTTATGCAGGTGTTTATGAAGGGTCCTTCATTGTATGCTTTTAAGGGTTTGGCTGGTAGATTTGCGCCTATTGGAGTTCATATAGCAATGATTTTGATCATGGTGGGTGGAACACTTAGTGCCACTGGGAGCTTTAGAGGCTCTGTCACTGTTCCTCAAGGGCTTAATTTTGTCATGGGAGATGTCTTGGGTCCAATTGGGTTTCTCTCTGTTCCAACAGATTCTTTTAATACCGAAGTTCATGTTAACAGGTTCACCATGGACTATTACGATAGTGGAGAGGTGAATTTTTGTTTTGTTAGGCTTTATCTGCTCTTTGATTATGCCTTGTGACCATTCACAGTTAAGCAGAACTCTTTGTGTGATTGATTTAACTGCAGGTGTCACAGTTTCACTCTGATCTTTCACTACGTGACCTTAATGGGAAAGAGGTTCTGAGAAAGACGATCAGTGTAAATGATCCCTTGAGATACGGTGGGGTCACTATATACCAGACAGATTGGAGTTTCTCGGCTTTGCAGGTGACTAAAGATGGTGAAGGACCATTCAACTTGGCTATGGCACCTATTAAGATCAATGGAGACAAGAAGTTATATGGGACCTTCTTACCAGTTGGTGATACTAATGCTCCCAATGTCAAAGGAATGTAAGAATCACTCTTTACAACATAGTCCGTACAAGAGATGGAGTTACATTGTGGCTTCTAGTACAAGCTTTAACTTTGCTCAACTTGAGTTTTGTTTTTGCAGATCGATGCTTGCTCGTGATCTACAATCAATTGTTGTGTACGATTTGGAAGGAAAGTTTGCAGGAATAAGGAGACCAAACTCCAAGCTTCCCATTGAAATAGATGGTATGAAGATTGTGATTGAGGATGCAATAGGAAGCACTGGTCTTGAGTTAAAGGTACAAAGTTTGTTGACACACAAGAAAGAAGAAGAAGAAGAAGAAAGATGACATGTTTTTTGTTCTTGGTGTTTGTTTCTCAGACTGACCCAGGAGTACCAATTGTGTATGCTGGTTTTGGTGCTCTAATGCTCACAACCTGTATTAGTTACTTATCTCATTCACAGGTAAAAGTAACGGTGTCTATCAACATCTTCTTTTATACCATTGTGTTCCAACCTGTTCATCAGCTAACTATGTTTTAATTTGTGTGAAACATCATATGAAGATATGGGCACTACAAAACGGAACAACATTGGTGGTGGGGGGAAGAACCAACAGAGCCAAGAACGATTTCCCTGATGACATGAATCGTTTGCTGGATCAAGTTCCAGAGCTAATCAAGACTTCAGTTGATTAGTGTCAAGACAGAGCAGTAAAGCTGTACAGAAAGGTATATAATTTTCAAGGAACGCACTTAAGACTTGAGAGAGTATACTACACATGTTGTTGACGATCCACATGGGAAAGAGTGAGAGAGAGAGAGAAGCTATTGAAACTTCAGAATTGATTTGCTTGTAAATTTTGTATGAAGGTTCTGATTCTACACAGCAAAGTTAGTAATAGAGTGGTCCGGCTGGATACTAATTTGTGAGTATGGTTGTTCGTTCGTAAGTTTTATAATCTGTTTAGTCCATTCCATCACGATGTGGCACTGGCCAAAAGACAAAACTGTGATTTAGTCCTTAGCAAATGACAACAAGAAGTGTGTGTTATCCTCAGAAACATCAACTTATAACATTTCTTTTGCCAGAAACGCCTCTTGACTCTGAAGCTTCGAACATTATCTGTTGAAAAGCATTACTTTCATGAGAATATAGCCAAAACATATAATCTCAAACGCAAAACTGACAGAAACTGTTCCCCAGTCTTGAGAATTCTTCAATAGCTAGAGGGAAAGGCCAAGCGAATGACAAAAGGTTGAGGAGATCAGAAGAACTGGTTCCCCGTACATATTGTTCTCCATTACTGTTCTCTATACCAACCTCAGTGGCATGTGCGAAGCCATCAAATATCAGATCAAAGAATGTTTCGTGGACTCTCAGATTCTCCACCATCTTCACAAAATATGTAAGTTATTCCGTTTAAAGATAGAGCAAGAGTTGAGGATGAAAGACCTGAATAAACAAATCAAAGCTCAGTTCAGACCTCTGGTTCAGACGGTGTAATTGAAGATGCAACAAAACGTCGTCGTTGCGAGTGAAATGTTTACAGCTCAAGGTCCCACATCGGAGAAAACTTACGTTTCCTTGTTGTATATATATGTTTAGTGCACATTAACTGTACGTCGAGCTTGGTAATGCGGGCTTGTGATCCAAATGGAGACAATAAGGTAATGGGACAATGGGCCGATCTCTTGGGCCGGGTTCGGATTGGCTTTCTACTGGCCTGCCCGTTCCAAGTCGGGAGTTGAATGTTCGGACTCGAGCGAAGGCTTGTGGTTCGAACACTCTTAGAGCGGAGGAGACTGCGTGAGGCTGGATTCACAGAGCAGCGTCCACCTCCCGCTTTCGACGGTGGAAGGATAACAGGCCGGTGCCTCCCGAGCCCCACTATGACCCAATAAGCTGGCTCCAATTGGACCATCACCTTTTTTATTTTTTTTCATCAAAAATTAAGTTGGGCCAAGAATCATTTTCACTGTTCTTCTTCTCTTTGATCTCAGCGGGTTTTTTTTTTTTTTTTTTTGGTTTGGTTGATATTCTTGTGTGCGCTTTGTAAACAAGAAAGAGAGAGAATGAAGCCAGTGATGCACAGTGGTATCGAACAAAATGCAGAAATCGGTACTCGACAGGCTCTTCCACAACAAGCTCTACAATCGTTACGTCAATGCGTACTTCCAAGATCATGGCTCACGACGAGAAAGACTCCTGCAACATCGGAGATCGAGTAATCTTCTATCCTCTTCCTTGTGTATTTGATTGTGAAAAATGGAAATTTGTGATTATTTGAGAGAAAAATTTCTTCTTTTAAATCTCTTGGTTCATTCATTAGGCTGAGAAACATTGAAAAAAATGAAGTTTTGATTTGATTATTGTGTATAGGTGAAGTTAGATCTATCAGCTGGTTATAAGATCGGTTTCATTATATTTGAATTGTAAATGTATTTACTTGGTTTAGTTCGGTTTAGCATTGTATATACAGTATAGAGTTGTAAAGCGGTTATTGTAACTGACGAGATTTTGAATAAAAAAGATATTTTACATCATTTTCTCTCTAATCTTTGTTTTCTCATATGGTATCAGAGCAATTTGAGCCGTTTTTCTTCTCATAAGATCCTTCGAGGCCATGAAGCAAGAATAAGCACTGGGTTGTTGCTGAGATCATCAAGAAAGCTCGCATCTATTCTCCTCAAGCAGCCGCTGCTGCTATTGCTGCTTCTGCATCCACTTCCTCAGCCTCCATTGCTGATTCTACTGCTCAGACCCTGGCTCCTCCACCTCCTACTTCTTAAGGTGATTTATTACTTATTTGCTCTTGCTTTTAACTGTTTCTTAGCCTCTGCTGCTGGGTTTTGCTTACAAACATGATATATATAATGCTGAGCTGGTTTCAACTTGGATGCTAGTTTTGTCTGGTCTTGTCTTTATATTTCTCCTTTTTCGACATTTTGTGGATCTTAGTGGGTCATAAATGTTTAAACATTGTTGTATGCACAATATGCATGATGCATCTTGTTAGTAGATACTTCAAACATTTGATCACTTAACTATATGTTATCTGATTGATATGTTAGTACATTTAGCTTATTTGTCTTCCCCTCTTCTAAACTTTACTGGCGATTTTGGATTTTACATTATATGTTATTCTCTTGCTGTATTTTTGTTAGGGTCTGCATGCTTAGAGATGGGAAACGTTTCTTGGTACTGGATTTCCTGAGCTACTAAGGAAGATGGCTTTGTACCGATCAACATATTCTATCAGAATTGGTGTTCAGGATGATGTCTAGGATATTTGGTTTTCCTGGGATGATTATGAGTTATTTGATGGTACTAATAGATAATATTAGTGAAAAATTTGATGAATAAGACTGTTAGTTAACTCTCACTTGGTGAGCTTTTTTTTAGTGTCTTGTTATGTAATTTTGGCAACATATGTGCATGAATGAACCTTGATGACGGAATGCTTCTTTTTATACAAACGCGTATAATTGTGTGGCCATTTCAATTTGTATAAGTCAAGTTTCAACATAAGCTTTTTTCCACTTTCATTTTTGGTATAATCTAAGATCAAGTGTCAATACAAAGATTTGAGTTTCTATTGACATTTTTGTTTCTTGCTACCTACCTAGTTTTGTTTAGTTGTCTTTGTCATCTAATCTTTTTTGATCAGAGAGAAGGAAGTAACCAGAGGTTGAAGAGAGAAGAAGAAAGAGACAAGAACCAAGTCAAGAATGCTAATGTGGCTGCAAACTGGTATCTGTTGCATATTGTTGGAGGGCAAACTGAATCGTTTGACCTAAGAAGATCTACAACACTAGCTGCTGATGATGCTGAAGCCAACGCTAAAACAGACACCACCTGCAACACAAAACAAAAATAGTCAAGATCATATCGAAGCATTGGAAGTTCCTTTCTCATTAAGCACTAGAAATCTAACTGCGTTACCCAATCACCAATAGAGATGGCGAGAAGGATTCGTGGCTTTTGAAATGGTTGGTTGAGAAGAACACAATAGATATCTACCATTGCTAGTGTCAGATTCCATGGTATAGCTAAAGCCATGATCGTCACCAAGTAGCTGAAGATAAAGTTATTAGGGTTCGTTCATATAAGAGAATATAGAAACTGGAGTTAGGAAGATCTAGAAATTACCAGAAAGCTGTGAATTGGTAGAACCGAACACCGATGGTCATGAAGAGAAGTGCGCCAAATGCTAACAGCGTTTGACCTAATCTCAAGGAAAGGCTTGCACTTGTGCCCACAGAACCAGGAACCTCAACCATCACCAGCTTTGCTTGTGTAGCACGTAAAATCTAGAACTCGAAAAAGACTGAAACTTTTGACATGGGTCTGAAGTTTTCAGTTAGATCATCTGGGGTTTGGGGTTTAATGTTTTGTGAAGGAATCAAAGATCATGATCATGGCGAAGAAGAAGGGAGGATTAAAAGAAGGACAAGTTGATGAGAGTTTCTGGTTCGCACGTTTGTTTGTAAGAGTTACGAATGGTGGAAAAGAAAAGACTGTTCATGTTGAGGAGAGTAGTGGTCTGTATTCATCAGACAAAGCAGAGCAAATGTCGGAGCAAACACTATTATTCCTTTCTTCCTTTATTTCCCAACCCCTTCCATTTTTTATTCTTCTTTCTTTTCCGTTTAATACAAAAAGTTGACTGATTTTAAAAATTAGAAGACATCTCATCATATCATTACCGGATAATTTTATTCTCATAGTATATCATAATAATAATCTATTTTAAACTAAAAGCTCATGAACGATCTTCTTCCTATATTTTAAGATCTTCTATGTTCGTAGAAAACAAAATGATGTTTCTGATTTCTTAGTTAAAACTGTTCGATCTTTCTATCGAGAATTTTTGTTTTTTGGTTGTTCTATTGCGGTCTGGATTCCCAGACCACCTCAAGCTTGATTAATAAATCAGTCTTTTGATGCAAAAAAAATAATAATAATCTATTTTAAAATAAGATATATTTTGTATTTTAATTATAATTAAAACTTGGAAACAAATATAAAATCTTATTTTTTATGCAATCTGCGTTTGTGTTATAAGAACTTTCTCAAAAGAAAAATATATTTTTATATAATAAAATACCATATTTATTTTTATAAAATGATTTCTCGTGCTGAAGTCATCTCTAGTAATGAACAGTTTACGAAACTGTGATGAATTTGTACGTTTATCAATGGTTTACGAAGAAAAGCAAAATTTTAATTAGGGTTCTCAAATTGAAATTTGGGGATTTTGTGTTATTATTCTTCGGATGATATATTTGAGCTCGTTTTGTTGTTAGATTGAACAGAAAGAACAAAATTAAAGTTACAAAGAAAAATGAGCTCCTGACCTTGTTTTAGGTTAGCAATTGTGAGATTACTTTTTGAATTTGATTGTGCCATATGGTTTCGATTAGGTGATATGATATCGTTTCTAACATGTGTGCGTTGTTGTGTTCATTTTCTTGCTCCTTCTAAAATTCTAGTCTTTTCCTGTTAAGAATACAATTACAATTATGGTTAAAATTTGTTAGATTATAGTATCTGAGATTGTGTAGTGAATTAATCTGTAGTACACAAATGAGATTAAGTCTACAGATTAGGAGAAGTGTATACTTCTGTTGATGCAATCTCAGGTTGAAATGAGCAAGAGTTGTGGTTACCAGTGGTGGAACCAGCCAAATGATTCACCATGAACAATATAAAGTTTGAACTTAAAATCATAGGGGTATTAGAAGGATTTTTAAAATTATAAGGGGCAATGTAAAGTTTGAACTTAATTGTTTCCTATTTGGGACATGCCCTACACTAAATCATATATTTTTTTTGTGCTAACTAATTAACATATACAAATTGTTAGTTATTTAATTGTAAAGCTTAACTGTGGCTACCCAATTAAAGTCCGAGTGCTTGAATAATCCGTGAATTTGTTCTTTCAAATTTTGACAATATATTGATCACTTTTTTTTCCTTTTTATCTAAATTATTTTTTATTAGTAGTTGTTTTGTTTTCTTTCTTCTTTAATATTGAACTTCCGAACAACAAAAACAAAGTGAACCATCTTAAAACTTAAGAAATAGCAAAACTAAATACACAAGTCACAAATAATCAATAAATTATTTTATTAAGTTTGTTTCAATTAATATATTAATTAAAACTATATTTTTATAATGAAATTATGATGTGAATAAATAAATTTTCTAAAATTACTTTAAATTAATATTTTAAATTATAAAATATCTCCTTTATTTGACCTATAGCAAAAATAAAATGTAATTTTTAATGACTACAAAATTATACTTTAATTAATTTTTTTTGTTAGCCGTCTATTTACTCTAGATCAAGTGGTGACCAGTCGAGTCGATTCTCCGCGGAGAAATTCCATCTGGTCGAGTCTGATCTATTTCTGATAACCTATTTCTGTGTACATCTTGATCATCCTTTAATGTTATTCTTGCTTCTTTTTCAAGGTTCCTAATCTTTGATCCTTGGATTAATATATCTTTTTCAAAGAAATTATTTGTATCAATACTACTAATATAGTCTAATAAGTTATTTTGTACTATGTTTTGAGTATTTTCGTTATCAGACATACCTGAAATGGATTATAGTTGAGTTTTTGCTGGTGGTAATGATCGCCAAAAATAGTACTTCTTTAATTCTTGGTTGAGCTTCTTTTAATTCTTGGTTGAACTTCTTTTAATTCTTGGTTGGACCTCCTTAATTCTTTGGTGTTTTTTAATTTTTTTTATGAGTTTTTGAACTGTTATTCACAAGGTTGGAACCTTTAACAGTTACTTAGAGCTATTCAGAGACAAATTCTCAACTCTTAAACAAAACTTGTTTGCATTTATTTCACTCTGCCTCTGCAAGAGGTTTGCACACACATATATAACATGACAGACTCTTTTACACAGACGCGTGGCTCATTTTATGTCCACTCTTATAAAGATAATAATGTGAAATCCTATTCATCCACTTTATTTATTTCTGATTTTACATCTTCACGTGGTTTCTGCCGGATATCACATCTTGTTGGGTGACTCTTCCATTATTGGTTTTTCAGTCTCTTCAATCACTTCATCTTCTGATTCGTCATTCCGTAAATTGCACATGAATGTGTTTTTCCAAGCTTGACTTCAAACTGTGTTTTTCTGAGTAATTCACACATTAAAGAATGATATCTTGGACATATAATAAAAGTGTTTTCCCATATCTTGAAAACGAATGGGCTTATGTCTTCTTTAATTGTTGTCACTTTGGTTGCTCTGGTGAGTAATAACGTCGAATCACTTTTATAATTAAGGCGGTGATTGTTGCTTAAGTAAATAATTTTCCTAAGCATTCCAATTGTTAGCTCAGCGTCTACTCGGATTCTGTTTTGGCTGGTGTATTCAATATTTGATGGGTCGTCCTTTGTTGGGTATTGTCTATTGATTATTCCCATGATAATTACTTTTGACGCCGGGCAACTGACTCATGTTTTTGTTTCTTGAAACTCCGGGTAATTGCTGTAATACTGCATAAATACTTCTTTATTTTTGGCGTATCTGGTGAAGTATCGGGAAACAGCTGTTTTAAAGCCTTGGGGAAAATATTTTAAGTTGTTGTTCGAGATTTTGGATGTATAGTGTTTCGATAAGTCCATAGCTGTGTAGGTTTATGGTAGTTATTGGGCTTGCTTCCGGTAGGACAATAGCTTTTGGGCCTAGACCCTGATGGTTTTTTGGGTTGATGTGTTTGTATTTGGTATTTTCTGGATAGGTATTTATTTCTTAAAAATTTTTGATAAACTTTTTAAGGGTAGGTTTTATTTGGTCTTGTACCTCATTTGTTCCAGTAATTGTTGCGATGGTTGGTATTTTTCCAATGGGTGTCATTTTTATCGCTGGTTGCATACTTCCTCCCCCCCCCCCTCAAGAAGCAGACGATCCTTGAATGAGTTTTCAATCGATTTATTTTTTTGCTTGATTCCTCGAGGGCTTGCTTGGCTTCGTCGATTGTTGGGTAGCTCTTATGAATAATGTTTCTTCCCGTTATGAATTGGGATGATTTGTGTCATTCGTCGTAGATTCCTCTCATGGGTCCGTTAAAGATAACATAGAATTTGTGGGGGTTTTTAGTGACTGGGCTTTTAGGTGGACTTTCTGGTAGAATTATGGTTTCTGTATTTTGGGTTTGAGTTTTAGGTTTTAAGTTTTGGATAACTGATTCGAGTGAATTTATTTCTTCTTGGAGCGTCTTTAGGTTTTCTTTCTTCTGCTTGAGTTGATTATCCAATGTTTTTATTATTGCTTCCATAGTCTTTCTGAAACTGAAATGGAGTATATGCCTTATGGCTGATTGTTTTATATGATATAATCTCTATATCAAGAATATCTATCAAATAGTGATTGATAAATGATTATTATGATGGTTTATCAATCTCCTATTGATAAATATAATTGGCAAATATAATTGTTTATTTTGGGTTTTCATTTCTGAATTCCCTTGTTAATGAACCAGCGATTGAATTTAATTCTCCTTCTAGATCCACTCCTAGTTGCTTGTGATATCATAATACTATAATTTCTTCATATTGATGTCTTGATCTATTACAGTATTCTTTCTTTGGTAAGCTCATAAGTTTATTGGTGGCTTTGTTTGTTACTTGCTTATTCTTTTTGACCTTAATAGTAGTTACAATTTTAGAAGGCATCTGTAGTTGTGTAAGAATGCATTCCTAAGATTTTGCTCATAAAATCTAAAATAAGACTCTAATTTAGTTTTGACCCAAAAAAAAAACTCTAATTTAGTAGATTAAATATGAGTAAATATTGACAAATAGTTCAACTCCGAATTTTATAAAAGATGTTTAAACCACTATTTTGTGTTCTATGGCCAAGCAAATATCAATTTTGGTTCATGAGAAGTATCGTATCCAAGGCTGACAAGTACTTATATGCTTTGCTTCAACATCTCTCTTTTTTTGAATAAATGCTTCAAAAAAAAACCCTTTTACCACCAGAAGCTAATTTACTGGTATAGTTTTGTGCTTGGTTTAGTTTTCGTTTTATAATATTTAATTAAACGTATAAACATTGTATATAAGATATTTTTGATGAGTGCCTATTATAGTGATGTTGGAAATATCGTGTTTTATCTAGTTTCATATATATAAATGACAATTAAAAGAGTTGGAACCTGAAAAGAAGAATGCGGCAGAAAAGAAAGATTTTGCAGATACACGACATTTTCCGAAAGAACTTAATAAGCATAATCGTTTGTAGATGGCCTAAGATGATTTATGCCGACAACACTCATAATAATACCCTTTCCAATAAATCAAAAGAAAAGAAAGGATATGAGAGATAAGAAACCAAAGTAACAAACGAATAGCAAAAGTACATCACTTTAGACTTAATGTCTCACACAACTTGGTTATTTCAGAAATTGCAAAAAACAAAGTCTTCCATTGGCTCAAAGTGCATCTAAATATCACCCGCTTCAACACTGCACAAAGATGAAAGAAGATGTCAGCTTAACACATCTACTTAGTACCTACGAAATTCATAAACATAACGATTCTTCTATAATGTTATGGATATTTTAACGTCAATACTCAACAGTCCCTCAATCTCCATGGGACTTCTAAGTATTTATAGTCAATACTATAATGATTCAGGAACACAATCACATAAGCAAGCCTTGTGAAACCTAAGCTGACAACAGCCCAGAGATAATGTCCTAAACGATCAAATATAAATATAAATTGAAAGTTTCAAGTTTACACAAGCTCAACTAGGTACCAAAAATCAATAGCTCAAACCACAATTCAATCAGATTATAATCGTAATCGGAGACGACCTTGCTAAAAAATACATAATCTAGAAAGCAAAACCATATAAATTGAAGACAAGATTTGATAGGAATCGGAGAATCAAGTATCCTACTGACCTCAAAATCGAGTCTTAGAAGTCGAGCTTGAACTCCTCCTTGGAATCTGAGAAGTACGAGAGGACGTACGGAGCAACGCGGATAGCCACAACCCAGCCGCCGAAGAGAGCAACGTGGGTTCGAAGCTGCTTCAAAGCCAAGGCTTTGTCTGGCTTCTCCATGAACATTCCAGGAAACATGGCTGCTGTTTTTTCTTCTTCTCTTCTCTTCAGATGTACTTCTCTATGATTCTAAACCCTAACCCAATTGATTTATTCGCCGTCTCCTTTTTATCAATTGATAGGTAGGCCGAGTTTTGGATATGGGCCGTTAAGTGGGCCTTTAAGTCCAGTCTGAGGAATGGTCAATTTGATTTTCTCGGTTTGTTTTCGACATCGTGAACACTCCAAACTTGAATCTCATTCATACCATAGTTTTATTTTCAGCTACGTTACGACTTTTGTAGAATATGGAAAAGATTACACCAGACCGGTGAACTTTTTTCTTCAGTTTAGTATAAAATTGAGTTATGCCAATTTGGTTTGTTTTTTCTTAAATTGTTTAAACCTAAAAGTTGAACGTATTATTTGATAAACAAGTTACAAATCCATTAAACATTTTAATAAATAAAATTTAAGATTGTAATTTGTCATTACGACTTTAATTATCAAAAGAATAAAATTTTATTTTTATTAAAATTATGATATTCATTTATGCAATTGTGACATAAATAATTTCATTTATGCAATTGTGACATAAATAATTTCATTTATGCAGTTTTGTATTTTGTGTATAATATTATTGAAATATGGTCAGAACTTATAATATTATTGAAATATCCTAATAATTTTATATATTTTTATAAAAGTAGTTACCAATGTATTTTTAAAACAAATTAAGTGTTTGAATTGTACATAGACATCAAGAAACAACTGATCAAAATTTTAAATTATTAAATTTCTTATGATGTCAAAAAACTATAGTTTTTTTCATTATTTCGCTAAAGTTTTCGTTAGAGCAAATTAATTATTACGATAAAATGATTTGGTTTCATTCAGATTATTTTCTCTAATAGGCGCTTAAAATTTCCTTTTTTGAGTAACTCAGAAAAGGAAATTATACACTCGATTTTCCTTTTTACCGTATCACCGACTTACTGAACCCCAAATCTATAAAAGACTCTCATACTCTTCTCCCCTTCGCTCCACTTTTCTTTTTTCGCTCTCGCTTCCACGATTCCCTTTTAAGTTTTTCTCTCCATTGCGATTCAGTTTCAAAACCCTAGAAAGCTTTCACAATTTTCTCTTCTGAACAGTTCTTTTTCGAAACCCTAAAAAAATCAACTCCGATTGAAAAGATGCAGGAAGAATTCGTCAAGGTTCTTGGAGAAGGCGCTTACGGTGTTGTTAACCTAGTTCGCTACACTAATCCCCACGACGGATCTTCGTATCTCTCCGCCGTCAAGAACTCATACGAGTCAGATTATGATAGTCTCCAAACAGAGTTACAGATTTTGCGCGAACTCAGGGGATGTCCCAGAATCGTTACGTGTTTCGGTGACTGTCTTCAACAAGGTCTTAGCGGTTACGGTAACGAAGTCTACAAACTGCAACTTGAATACGCTTCCGAAGGTAGCTTACGCGGTTTCACGGACCGTTACGCAGACAGAAAGTTGCCTGAACCCTTGATTAAAGATTTTACAAGGATGGTTCTTGAAGGTTTGGTGTCTATTCACGGACACGGCTACGTTCACTGCGACATCAAACCAGACAACTTACTTGTCTTCCCTTCTTCGAGTCAAGATTCATCATACCAGATCAAGATTTCGGATTTTGGTAATGCTTTAGAGGTAGGAGTGGTTCCTAAATTCTGGGAAACTAAGTTCCCGTGGGTCGGGACTCCAATCTACATGCCTCCTGAGTCTGTCCGTGACGGCTTCGCTAACAAAGGAATAGATTTGTGGTCGGTGGGGTGTCTGGTGCTGGAGATGTACACTGGGGTGATTCCATGGGAAGGCGTTAATATCAATCTTCTAGCGACTAGTCTTCGTTGTGGTAAAGCTCCCGAGATACCTGAGACGCTTCCTTCTGATGCAAAAGATTTTATAGAAACGTGTTTCTCGAGGATGCCTGAGAACAGAGGAAGCGCTTATGAGTTGCTGTCTCATCCCTTCTTGCCTCGTCCACAAGTTGGAGAAGAAGCCAAGACAAGTAACTCGTTCCTGTTGAATCTGTTTAAGTTTGGAATCAGAGGAAGAAGTTCCCACAAGAAATCAACGACAGTTGCTGTTTCTGATAAGAAGTCTCTGAAGTTGAGGTCTTTCCCGACAAAGACCACACAGTTTAAGAGAACTCTGAACAAAGTCTTGAGGTTGAACTTCGATTTAGTGTCTGTTCATTAACGTTTACATATATATATATATCTCTTGGTTAGTATGTAGTTGTAAGGTTTAGTACAAGTAGTTTTCTAAACTTTAGTATAACTCTTGTTTACATTGTACATCAAGTTTACATGTCTCAATGACAAAGTAGTACTTCTTTTTTAATCTGAATTTCTCACTAAACAAAGTTCTCATTCTCTGCAAACTCTCTGTCTTTTTAACTTCGGGAATCCTAATACACTTGAAAAGAAACGACTTGATGTATGCTCATTAGCTTTTATCTTCAACTAAGACAAACCAAAATATGAACAAGCTTTACAACAAAACAACACCGTTCCCTTATTCCAAGACGATCTACTCTGGTTTGCTCTGTCGATATAGTGCCATGAACCTTTGAGCAACACTACGGTGAAGCTGAGTTGTTTGCATCAAATGTAATTCAATCTGTTTCCATATATAGAGCATAAAGGTGGCACTAGATTTTGTTGCTCTTGAAAACGTAGAAGGGATGTCTTAGGCTAACACAAGGGTTCTGTAGACTACCCAAAGACATCGCACTTATGAATCATTACAAGTGAATCACTTGGGAATCATTGCCTCAGAAACAGCAGCAGGTGAATCATTGCATCAGCCTTGATACAAATATTCATGGATGCAAAGCTTTTTCACCAGTCACCTTATGAATGAAGTAAGCAACTGCAGCAACATATATGAGACATGATGATCATGTATCTATGCAAATGTTCCAGCTTTTTCACCAACAAAGTGTAAAAAAGGATTGACACAGAACTCCAACAACCGGGAACTTGACTTATTATGTTTTCTTTTTTTAAAACACTACTTGTCTTATTATGTATAATCACAAGATAGGATGCAAAGGAAATGAAGAAGACACTTCAGTGGAACACATGAACAGAGGCACTAACAATCTAAAACTTCATCATGTAAATGCAGCTTTCATTCCCTACCGATCCAGACATTTTAGGGCTCTAAACAATTTAGTAAAAAGCTGAATAAAAACTTTGGTTTAATAATTCGGTGTTACAGATTTACATATTCTAACTGTTAATTCGGTGTTATAGGTTGAAGAAATCTACACACTTCAGTTTAGTGTCTGTTAATTAAGTTTTAGTCTGTAGTTGATTAACGTTTAGTATATCACTTTGTTTAATCTGTAGTATTCTGTTGATTTAAGTTTTAGTTAACGTTTAGTATAACTCTTGTTTAGTTTGTAGATCAAGTTTACATGTACCTCAGGTCTTATTACGAATGTTAACAAAGTACTAGTTTTGTTCTCTGCAAAATCTCAATCTTTTTTATTGTGGTTAGCAAGTCCAAAAGCATCTCTTTTTAACTCTGGAATCCTAATGATATGATGAATGCTCATTAGCTTTTCATCTTTAACTAAACAAACCTTACTCTGGACAAGCTTTACAACCTAATAAAACAGCTCCCTTATTCAAAAAAACTATATACTCTGGTTTGCTCTGTCAATATAGAGACATGGACCTTTGAGCAACACCTCGGTGAAGCTGACTTGTTTGCATCAAATGTAATTCCAACTGGTTTTCAAAAGGTGGCACTAGATTTCGTTGCTCCTTAAAGCGTAGAGGGAATATCTTAGGCTAATACAAGAGTTCCGGAGACTACCCCGCAGATTCAACAAAGATTAGTACCTTAGAGCGCGACAAGTGAATCACTTGAGAATCATTGCCTTTGATTCTTAACAGCTACAGATGTGACAAAGAGAGATGTTTGCTTCAGACTATACACTTGCCTTTGATGTTTTGCGAAATCTTACCATCAAATGTCTACAAATGGCTTTAATTATGTAGTTTCAATATTTCTTCTTATTCTCAAGTCTGTTTGGATGGTTTTGTTGGACTCTAGTTTTGCTGCTCTCTCTCTTGGCTAATGGCTCCTATATTTTGACTTGTTGAGGTGAGTTTGGCTTCGTTTTGGGGTTGTCGGGGGTGATGGTGTTGTGCTTCAGTCGTTGTCTGTAGATTGTTTTCCTGGTTTGAGGTCTTCCCAGACGTTCCTTTTTAGTCGATGGTCATGTTTTATATCATCGGGCCTAAGTCACTTTAAGTGCTTCAGGAAACCAAAGACATTGGCCTTCTCTGATCCCCCGCAATTAGCAATCACCTTATTTCCGGCCAACTTTGCAAGCTATAAATACCTCCACAGATAAAAAAAACAATATGATCTATGTTAAGTTTATAATTAAAACAACATACGGTATGGTTATTGGTTAATACTTTAAGCAGCTACAGGACATACCATCAGAGACTCAATAACTTCAGATATATGATATAGTTATTGGTTATTACTCTAAACAATTACAAAACATAATCCATCAGAGATTCAAGTTCAGACATTTGTATACCTGGACTGCGAATTGTCCAGTCCCTCCAGCAGCAGCAGTCACAAGTACTGTTTCACCTGTTTTCATTTGTCCTGAACTCCTGCCTGTCAATCCCACAAGACAATGAGAATTTTCAGACAGCATAGCCCATATGTTTTGTATGATACGGTAAAATATATAACAGTAGATAGTTAACAAAGCTTCCCAGTAGATCAACCAGACCTTTTCAAGGGCGGTTAAAGCAGTTAATCCTGAGGTAAGCATGGCAACAACTTCTGGATCTGGCCTTGGAACAGGGAGCACGTGCTTAGCAGAAACCTATATCCATCACATGGTCAGAAACCTTGAAACAAATTAAGTGAAACAACTTGACGAGTTTTGAACATGGTCCACCAAAAGAGTGGATAAGTTGAATTTGCACATTATTTACCTCAAATCCAGAATCAAAGGGAAGCTTGGGCGAGCCACCCCTAAAGTAACGACCTGCCTGAGCTGAAGTTTACCTGCTCACAGTTTACAACAAGAACAGATAACCTTTAATGAGCATGTCCATAGGCATGTAACCGCCTATTTGTTGTTACCTGAAGGAGGAAAGGACCAATAGCTTCAGCTAAGTCCATCTGGATAAATTGCCCAACAGAAGTGCAAGAACCAAAATTTTAGGCAATACTCAGATATTTTATCATACATATTGTAACATTGAAACAGCTCAATAACCATACATTTTGAGCGACATTTAAAGATTTTATTCTTACTTCAGGGCAAAGCACATTGATGCGGATCCCTTGACGCTTGAAATATGCTAATGATCTAGTGAACAACACAAACCACCTACAGAAATGGTAACATATTTGAATAGACAGAAAATATGAAATAAAAACATGATTCTAGTTTTTTAGGCCACACAATTTTCCTTGTAAACAACATTGCATGATTTTAAATAGGGGAAAATTGTCATTTAAATCCCGAACTTTCAAATTTGGTTGAAAAAAACATAAACTTTCTCTTGGACCATTTAAAGCACCAACTTAGTTTGAATAGCCATTTTAAACCTCAATTTAGTTTGACTAAACCAAATCAAACACGACGTTAATACGGGTAACGGATTGATTTGACGGAGTTAATCACCGTCTCTAATTTCCGTTAAGTTGTCTAAACGACGTCGTTTTAAAAATTTTAAAAATTTGCAACCGTAGGGAATCGAACCCGAGACCCAAAGGCAAACTCACTCCAAGACAAAACCACTAGACCACTTGCACTTTTTGTAACTAAAATGAATACTAATAGATTTATTATGAACCATCCAAATCATTTTCTCCCACCCTAAATCCCTAAATATTAAAAATTATAAATAACTTAATAATTAAAAAATCGTAAATATTAGTAAAAATATTAAAAATCATAATAATTATTAAGTTATTTATCAGAAGTATTAAAAATATTAAATAACAATTTTTTAATCATTAAGTATTATTGAATATTCAAATTTTCATTCTTATACTTAATAATTAATTATTTAATAATACTCAATAATTAAGAAGTATTAAAATAAAAATTTTTAGTCATTAAGTATTATTGAATAATTAATTATTAAGTATAAGAATGAAAATTTGAATATTCAATAATACTTAATGATTAAAAAATTGTTATTTAATATTTTTAATATTTCTTATTAATTAACTCAATAATTATTATAAATTTTATTATTTTTACTAATATTTACGATTTTTTAATTATTAAGTTATTTATAATTTTTAATATTTAGGGATTTAGGGTGGGAAAATGATTTGGATGGTTCATAATAAATCTATTAGTATTCATTTAAGTTACAAAAAGCGCAAGTGGCCTAGTGGTTTTGTCTTAGAGTGAGTTTGCTTTGGGTCTCGGGTTTGATTCCCTCCGGTTGCATATTTTTCAAAAATTTTAAAACGACGTCATTTAGATGACTTAACGGAAATTAGAGACGGTGATTAACTCCGTCTAATCGATCTGTTACCCGAGTTAACGTCGTGTTCGATTTGGTTTAGTCAAACTAAATTGAGGTTTAAAATGGTTATTCAAACTAAGTTGGTGCTTTAAATGGTCCAAGAAAAAGTTCATGTTTTTTTTCAACCAAATTTGAAAGTTCGGGATTTAAATGACAATTTTCCCTTTTAAATAGTACACTTTAGTCATGTTATGAATAAATTTTAAAGGGAAATTGGGTTGTATGACAAGGAAAAAAGCATAATTGGATAAAGCCAATGACTCTATTTTTTCTATACATACATTTCATTTTATGTAATAATATTATTTTGTCTCCAAAATTAATCGGTGCAACCTGTTAGAAAGAAAATAAAAAAAAATTATTAATTGCCTGCAAGTAACTCGTGGCGATTTGTAGAACCACATCATCTCTTTTTAGTGCAGATACTATTTATGCATATAGAAAGAAATTTATATTCTTGTTACTAGACTACTTAATATATACTACACTATGTATTTTGTTCCGTTCTATTTGGATTTAAAGTTTATACTTAGGTTTAGAGTTTAGAGTTTAGTGATTAGGATTTAAGAGTTAGTATTTGGAAGGTGGAGATTAAGGTTTGGGTTTACTGACTCTATCATGTATCGTTCCATTTGATAATTAATAAAAATTTCCTATATATTTTGCTCACTAATATGTACTATTCTATGTATTTGTTTCATTCTATTATTTTGTTGAAAAAAAAGAGTTTCATTCTATTTGGATTTATGGTCTATAGTGATAAAGATTTAGGGTTTAGTATTTGGAAGGTTGGGGTTGAGGTTTGGGTTTAGGGTTTATATATCCGTTTAGAGTTTAATGATTAGTGATTGTAGTTTAGGGTTTAGTATCTAAGGGTTGAAGTAATGTTTAGTATTTATGGGTTGTGAAGTTATAATTCTATACTATTTTGGACATATGGATTAGGATATTCAGTACATATATATGGTCAATAATCATGTGACGTGGATGAAACCTTCTGATTTTTTTATAAAAGCATATCATATTTGACCATATAGTACATAGACTATGTAGGATGTGGATTACATCTCCCCATCAAGGCCCACGAGAAAACATGTTCGGCCCATTAGAAGACAGTTTAGTCAGCTCGATTAGCGATCAATGAGCTGGCTCGGCTTAAGACCGCGTTAGCCGAGCAGCCGCCGAACTTCACCCGTACGGATAACAAGCTCGTCTTCACGGACCGAGCAAAGGCCCGCTACTGAAGTCCATCAATGTGCACTGCATTAGGTCAAACTAAAGGAGAAGGGATCGACTATAAAAGGAGAAGGATACACTGAGATAGGGATCCGAAAATAGACTGATTAGGCGGTAACTCGTATTAGGGTTTTCATCTTATTTCCTCTGTTGCTTACCGATTAGTCCGTACACGTTCTACGGCTAAGCTCTCTGAGCACCGATTAAACTCTTTGTACTCTTTTCTCATACTCGTTTTCACCTTCGTAATAATCCACCGACGAGTCCAGTCACTCTCTTTACTGATAGACCGAACTCTAAACAAACAAACTACTAGGATACATAACACAATTTTACTGGATAATGGCTATGAGGAAGGGTATAACCGAATGATATATATTAATTGAGGATAATTTAAAAAATTGTAACAGTAAGTTTGTATTAATTAAAAATAACCCCAATTATATGTGGCATATATTTTTGTATTCAAAATTCTATTTAACACAATTCTTAATATATATTTACTATAAAGATGTTGGTCACATATCTTATTAATCTTAAAATTTATTATTTATTCTTTCCTTAAATAAAAGCTACAGAATTACCTAATGTGATTAAAATATATTTGACAATTAATAATTTCAATAATAAATATTTGCTAACAATTTTTAGACCCTCTACCATTTTTGTTTAAATATTTTTATTAAAATAAATTACACAATTGGATTATTTATATAATAAAAATTTATATGTTTCGTATATATATTGTATTTTGAATTTTTTAAACGGGTATAAATTACTAAACTGTTAAAATTTTCAAATAATCTTTTTATGATCAATTGTTTAAAATTTTATTATAATAAGATACACATAATTATAAAATACATGAATAAAAGTCTTATTTATATGTTTATATTAATACATACATAAAATTTAAATTAAATTACATACCATAATAAATACATACTTATATTTTGATATTTTTCATTGAAAAAATATTGAAAATTTAATATTTTAATTTTAAAATTTGCATTCAATTTTTTAATAGTTCAAAATTTTGTTATAAAATATATTCATAATCATAAAATCATATAATGAGAAAATTCATTTATTAAACATCCCTATTAAAAATATATATGTTCATGTCATTTAAGTTTAACTGTATCTTATATACGATGGATAAAATTGATTGTTTTGTTTTATCTATCATAAAGTGATTGCTAATAAATAAGGTTGATCGTTTGATCTAAATACATGCACCAAATTATTTATATATGTAATTGTGATTGAGTTCTCAGTTATTCCATCTATATAATTCTTATTTATTATTTGATAATATGTCAAATATATATAAAATAAATAATAGTATAAATATGTATTATCCTGAACAGATCTTATATAAAAAATTAGGAAAAAAATGAAACACAATTTTATTTGTATGATTTCACCATATATAACAAAATCCCGAATGAATAATATATAAAATAAGATTCACGATACTTACAACTTATTTCTCCACTATTTGTAAATGATTATATAAATAATTTAAAATTCTATTTAATTTACAGAGACCAATATATCAATTTATTTTTTTCATAACTAAAATTTTTACATTTTTATTTTTTAAACTCACACTACGTAAGGCGCAAATCTTATCTTAATTAGGGTGTAAATGTTAGTTTCTTCATTACGTCAAAATCATTGCCATTTACTTAATTTATTTTCTAAATATGACTAGTACATAAATAAGCCCCTTTTTTTTTCTATCAACTGATTTTATTACTTTAGCTTGAACAAATGAAATAAGCCCCTTTTTAAATGGCCAAAATAAAAGAAAAAAAGCAAACGCGCAACGTTTTTATTTCTTTTTTTTTTCATATTGTCTCAGCGTTGCGAATTTCATTTTTTTAATATCTCAGAAAAGGAAATTATTGTCACCGACTTAACTAGGCCGCAATCTATAAAACACTCTCATACCTCTTCTCCCTCGCTTCACTTTTCCTCTCTTCCAACGAGTTTCGAAACCCTACGAAAAGCTTTTGCAATTTTCTCTTCTGGGCGATTAATCTCTTTCGAAACCCTAAATCTATAAAAGACTCTCTCACACCTCTTCTCCCACGCTCCACTTTTGCTCTTTTCCACGATTCTCTTGTACGTTTTTCTCCATTGCGATTCAATTTAGAAACCCTAGGAAAAGCTTTTACAGTTTTCTCTTCTGAGTGATTCATCTTTTTGGAAACCCTAGCAAAATTAACTCCGATTGAAAAGATGCAGGAAGAATTCGTCAAGTTTCTTGGAGAAGGCGCTTATGGTCTTGTTAACCTAGTTCGCTACACTAATCCCGACGACGGATCTTCGTTTCTCTCCGCCGTCAAGAACTCATACGATGCAAACTATGACAGTCTCCAAACAGAGTTACAGATCCTGCTCGAACTCAGGGGATGTCCCAGGATCGTTACGTGTTTCGGTGACTCTCTTCAACAAGGTCTTAGCGATCACGGTAACAAACTCCACAAACTCCAACTTGAATACGCTTCGGAAGGGAGCTTACGCACTTTCATGGACAAATACGCCGAAAGAAAGTTGCCGGAACCGTTGATTAAAGATTTCACAAAGATGGTTCTTGAAGGTTTGGTGTCTATTCACGGACACGGCTACGTTCACTGCGACATCAAACCAGACAACTTACTTGTCTTCCCTTCTTCGAGTCAAGATTCATCATACGAGATCAAGATTTCGGATTTTGGTAACGCGTTAGAGGTAGGAGTGGTTCCTAAATTCTGGGAATCTGAGTTCCCGTGGATCGGGACTCCCATCTACATGCCTCCTGAGTCTGTCTCTGACGGCTTCGCTGACAAAGGAATAGATTTGTGGTCTGTGGGGTGTTTGGTGCTGGAGATGTACACGGGAGTTATACCATGGGAAGGTGTTAATATCGATCTTCTAGCCACTCGTCTTCGTAGTGGTGAAGCTCCCGAGATTCCTGAGAGTATACCTTCTGATGCAAAGGATTTTATCCAAACGTGTTTCTCCAGGGAACCCGAGGAGAGGGGAAGCGCTTTTGAGTTGCTGTCTCATCCCTTCTTGCCTCGTCCACAAGTTGAAGAAGAGGACAAGAAGACAGGTAACTCGTTTCTGTTGAAGCTATTCAAGTTGAGAATCAGAAGAAGACGTTCCAACAAGAAACCAACGACAGATGATGTTCTTGTTTCTGAGAAGAAGCCTTTGAAGTTTAGGTTTTTCCCGACAAAGACTACACAGTTTAAGAAAACTCTGAACAAAGTCTTGAGGTTGACGAAATCTACACACATCAGTTTAGTGTCTGTTCATTAAGTTTTAGTTAACGTTTAGTATCTCTTGTTTTTTTTTGTCACTGAGTATATCTCTTGTTTAATGTGTAGTATTCTGTTGATTAAGGTTTAGTAGGTAAGGTACGTTTAGTATATCTCTTGTTTAGTTTGTAGATCAAGTTTACATGTACCTGAGGTCTCATTGCGACTGTTAACAAAGTAGTAGTTCTCTTCTCTGCAAAATCTCATTCTTTTTTACTGTGGTTAGCAAATCCAAAAGCATCTCTTTTTAACTCTGGGTATCCCAATGATTTGATGAATGGTCATTAGCTTTTCATCTTAAACTAAACTAACCAAAATTATGGACAAGCTTTACAACCTAACAACACAGTTCCCTTATTCAAAAAAAAAACTAAATACTCTGGTTTGTTCTGTCCACATAGAACCATTGACCTTTCAGCAGCACCTCGGTGAAGCGAGCTGTTTTCATCACATGTTATTCAAACTGGTTTTATATAGTGGCGCTAGATTTTGTTGCCTTAGGCTTACACAAGAGTTCCGGAGACTACCAAAAGACCACAGATTCAACAAAGATTAGTTAGAGCGACAAGTGAAACACTTGAGAATCATTGCCTTTGATTCTTCAGATCTACACTAGAATAATGGTGCAGAATCCCCACACAGATAGCTACTACAATATTAACCCTGAGCCATGATCATTACAGCTTTAAAGAGAACACATAACTACTAAATTACTTATCACAAAAGTTTTCCATGTCTCGCAACATAAAAGATGTAGGAAGAGACTTTGGAATTGTTATCTAGCCAATCAATGATCACTCCTCGAATCAAAAGCCATGTGACAAAAGACGTTTCATCAGAAAGAAAGGACAAAGCAGAAGAGTGCATCAGACTATACATTTATCATTTATATTTTGTGAAACTTACCATCAAATGTCAACAAATGGGTTTTAATTATGTAGTTTCAGTATTTATTAATCAGTTTCTTCTTATTCTCAAGTCTGGAATTCGGTTTGGATGATTCTGCTGGACTCTAGTTCTGCTGCTCTCCTGGCTCCTATGTTTTGACTTGTTGAGGTGAGTTTGGCTTCGTTTTAGGCTTGTCGGGGTGATGGTGTTGTGCTTCAGTGGCATCTACTTGTTTGAGGTCTTCCCTGATGTTCTTTGGGCCTAAGTCCCTTTAAGTGCTTCAGGAAACCAAAGACATCTGTTGGTATTTCCTGATGCGTCAACAAGTGACGACATTGCTACAGAAACCAAAGACTCTAGAGGAAAGGAAGGATCATACGCCAAAAAGAAATCGTTTGAGTGATCTTTTTTACGAAGGGGTTGTTCGTTTTGTGATCTAGACACAACGGCTGGAAACATAAACTAAATGCAAAGTAAAACTCATCTAGAGTATGTAGATATTCTCGATGAGTTTGAAATGACAGCTTAGATGCGTCAAGTGCATCTTGAATTACAAATGCTTAGAATATTTTTTTTACTTATATTCATAAGTAACTTCAAACTATTTTTAATACAAATTTACTATTCTACAAAGAAAAATGGAAAATGTTTTTGGCTAACTGAGCTATATTGAGAAAGAATTCGTCCCATTATACCTTTGATTCCATTGCTTCTGTCTTAATATACATTTGATTTTATAAATAATACAGTTTGTATGTATTATTGAATAAATAATAATACTTTATCAATATGTTTGAAATTGCACTTGAGGAATTATTTATAAATTTACTGTATTATTTACAAAATATGAAAAAATTATTGAATTATAATATCTACACTTTATAAAGTATTACTATTATAAAACATTATCATAATTTATATTTTTGTAATTGAATGGTTAAGATAAAAATATGTCATTATATTTCCTACGACCAATAATGATAATTACATTGTATTCCTAAGTTACACTTAAAAACATAAATATTATATGTGTACGAAACAATTTATGTGTAATTTAACATTTAAAAGGTATAGGAATCAAAATTTATGATAGATTTTAGTTTACGAATAAAAATTATATACTGTTAAAAAGAGAGAGTGATATTGTCACTGAGTCAAAAACATGGACAATTTCTAGATTATGTAGTTTAAAATAATATTGCACATCTTAAAATTCATTTTCTTATAATATACAATTGAAATATACATGCTTTGATATGTTGACTTAACCGAAAATAAATCATGCGCTTACAAAATGTAGATCAATATCTAATTTCTTACCAATAATCATAACTTCAAACTAATTTTAATACAAATTTACTATTCTATACAAAACAACAATTTTTACAAAACAAAATGGAAAATATTTTGGCTAACTGAGCTATATTGAGAAAGAATTTGTCCCATTATACATTTGATTCCATTGCTTTTGTCTTAATATACATTTGATTTTATAAATATGAAACTAATCCTATAGTCAACAAATAACATAATTACATTGATCTTAAATATAATTAATATTTTTTATTTTATTAATTTCTCATCAAAAATTATAAAGCTTCATTCATTGTTTACTTGATTTCAGAGTGAGTAATCTGCCATATTTTTTCTTATCAACAATGTACCTCCACTCGTTATTCACATCACATATTTAAGCATCACATGTTACAGAGATATAAACAATCCGATTTGATGAAAAAGTGATATGCAAGAACAAGAAAGGAAGACCAGTGTTGAATCAAAAAAAAGAGTTGATTCAACGTGATTCAATGTAAGTTAATATAAAGAAGATGATAAGTTTGAATCAAATTAATTATAATTGCTTCATAGATTTTTCATATTTAAAAACATAGAATATATGAAAATATATAATATATATTCTAAAAAGATAGAACATAGATAAAGGTTAGAATTTGAATTCTACCAATGTTTAAACTATACCATACATGTAATAATTCATTGTTTTTCTACGATATATAATAAAATAAAAAATAGAACAAAAGTTAATATTTTCTATATTTTTCTATAACAAAATAAAAAAAAATTCATAATATATATTGTATTTTATAAATAACAAAGACCTTTGGTTAGAATTGATGCATACATATTTTATATATGGATTTATCATAGAGAAGACTTTACTATATGAACCATCGATAACTTCTATAAAACGTATAAAATAATTTATAAAATATATTTTATCCTTGTAAAAAAATTATAATATACATTCTATCAAATTTAGATCAACATGTCTAGATTGTTTTTGGAATTCAATTTTTTATTAAAATGTAAAATATTCTCATGATTGTATTGTTTTTTCATATTTTCTGATTTGTAGATAATTTTTAATAATTATTTTTTATTATTATAAAGATAATTATATTCAAAAACTAATGAGTTAATACAAAAATATAAAGTGACAAATAAATGTTCATTATGGTGGGAAGAGTTCTCTCTCTTTGGATCTTTCACAAAGATGAGATGAGAAGCTCTTACGTAGATCTATGGTCTAAAACTTTTTGTTTTCTAACATATTTTTGGATTAGCCGATTAAGTTTTCACTGAGTTTTGTTTCGCGATGGCGATTTTGTTTGTGTTCTTTGATCCAGAACATAGCTTTGCTTCAGCTTCTTTTCTATGTTTCTCTGTCTTTGGATCGATTAATAAAGTTTTGAGTTTTGCTTTCCATTTCGTTCTTAATATTTATCATGTAGAATTTTGGGTAAAGTTCTTGTAATCACTGTTCACTCTAATCTCGTAACTAAGAGAATCAGTCTTCGCTCTTTAATTAGCCGTTGTTGGCGTCACGCGGAGCTTGTCTGATGGAAGAAGGATGGGTTTAATGGATCCTTCGAATCAAGAATAGAGAGGATTCAGAATAGTTGGCATTTTAAAGGCAGTTTGGCAAAGGGTTTTATTGTGAGATAATAAACAAAGTCCCACATTGGAAAATTAGACAAGGAGAGTCTAATATATACAAAGAAGTTCAACTCTAATAGTACGAGGCCTTTTGAGATAGAAACCAAAAGTAAATCCATGAGGGCTTATCTATTAGGCCCAAAGTGGACAATATCGTACTAATAAGAAAATATAGAGTTGGACATGGGCTTTCACAATTCCAACAATTAGTATCAGAGCGGTTTGACGAAGATATGCAAGAAGACCAAAATACCCTTTAAGATATGAATAGGGATCCTGCAAGTAGGAAAAAGGAGGTTGTGGCATAAACTGTCAGAAGATCTTGGAATATGCGATGTTGTGGGAGAAACATTCTCAAAGAAAGACATGCGATTACTTGTACAAAGTAGAGCCAGATGATTCGCTGAAGAACAAAGTACACGAGATGAATGTGGTTCTAAGTTTAAGGGGGAGAATGTGAGATAATAAACAAAGTCCCACATTGGAGAATTAGACAAGGAGAGTCTAATATATACAAATAAGTCCAACTCTAATACTACGAGGCTTTTTGGGATAGAAACCAAAAGTAAATCCATGAGGGCTTGTCTATTAGGTCCAAAGTGGACAATATCGTACTAATAAGAAAAGATAGAGTTGGACATGGGCTTTCACAATTCCAACACTTATTTCATCTTAGATTGAGCTAGCTTCCTCTGGTTTGAATTCCGGTGATTCAAAGTTCTTTTACTCAAGTATTCACGGATTAAGTAGAAGGTTTTTTGGTATCAAAGATCTTGCGGCGGAGAGTTAGAGTTGACGAGACGTCGTTGGGAAGCTTAGACGGTGGAGATACTCTGCGGTGAGGCCTAGAATGCCGTTCAACGCATGAAAGATACGTGTCCATGAGATGCGGCTTCAGATGATCGTTCACCATGGTCTATCATCCAGGTGCTTCTACAAATGGGTTGTAATGTTTTAATTTTAATAGTCTTCTTTATTCATGTAATATCTGGTACCAATGTATTTTAGCCAAATGAACTTAGGGAAATATGTGTCTATGGCAATACAAAAAACACTAATTCACTCAGTAGTTAAAATCACTCTTTTTTTCCTACTTTTTCTTTCTATCTCTCTAACTTTTTTCTACAAATCTATTTTTTTTGGTCATTTCACAAATAAGCCATTTCTTATCCAAATGTAAATATCCCCTTATTATTAAAAAGGAAGCAAGAAAAAAAAGAAACCTTATAATGGTACTATAATTACAAATGTACCATTTGCTGACGTGTCGGACAGATATAGCTTCTCAGATCACTTTAAAATTGCCCACTCTCATCTAGACAATTTACGAAAATTGCCATTGGGTATACCTTTTTATTACAAAGTAATTGCATTATATTTCTCTCTTGCGTATACCAAGGATATGTTAAAAGCTGAGTCTCTCTCTTCTCTTTATTCAGAGTTGACTCTCTCTTCTCTTTCCTTAATTGCATTGAGAAGCTCTCACGATTCTTTTCTGATTCAGGTGATTAGAAAAGCACCTCTGTTCTTCTTCCTGAGAACCTTAGATTCCTCCATTGAGCAAGAGAGATGCTGCGAGTAGCAGGAAGGAGACTCTTTTCTCCGACGCGGAGATCTTCGAAGGCAACCTCCTTGGCGCTTTCCCGAGTCCATGGCGGTGACTCCTCCTCACCTCCCAGATCTGTACCCTCTTCTGATCTTTCACCTTTCGATTCTTACCATCGGAGCCTCATAAGAGGTCTGCTGATCGATCTACAGAACCCTTTTCTCTGGATTGATAATCAGTTTTCATTGCATGTGTTATTTTGAACGTTATTAAACAAAAAATTATTAATCATACTTATTGTTTGTTTGTGTCCCAGAATGTTTGAGATTCATATTATTGTATCTACCAGATGAATCTAGGACGGTGTTTGGTTTCCATAAATCTAGGACTGTGTTTTGGAGAGCTTGATTTATTTACTTCTAATCATTGCCTGAATAGCTGTGCTTTGTATGATTTTTTTCTTTCGTGCATCAAGAAATGGTCATTTGAGCTAATTGACCAGTTTTTGAGATGATCCTTTGTTAAATTTGATAAGCTTCCCCAATAGGTCTCCTTTTGTTATTCATAGTGTGATTGCCTTCATTGTTCTCTAAAGTTTTGGTCTTTGTGTATCCTTTTGTTTCTTCGTTATTAGGGAGATGGATGCTCTAGCGGCATACTTGGTTTAGGGTATTAATAGCTTATTACATTGGGCATGCTGAGGAGGAAATTTTCTTTGTTAACCAAAAGAGCTATGTTTACAATTTTATCTGGTCAAGGCGTCTGCAATCCAAATCTGTTGAAGCGAGTAAAGCCAAGAATAATCATGGTAGTGAGGTTTTAGTAGGGGGCTAAGCGCTGTGGTCTAGATGAATGCGAGGCCTTCGGTTCTGAAGGCAATGAGAAGAAGCTCGATGAGAGTAAGGTCAAGAAGCTTACTACTGGTGGTGATCATGTTAGTGAAAATTTGGACAAGGCTAAGAGCAGTGATGTAGAAAAAGATGAATGTGAGATATCGCCAGCTGATGGATGTGGTAAAAAGCATACTGGTGCAGATAATGTTGATAAAGTAACACGTATGAGTGTTACTGGAGAATCACTAACTTTAGAACAGGGAAAAGGTGAACTTGAGGCAACTAAAGCATGTCCACATTCCCTGTTTGAAGACTTTGAAAAGAGCGGTAAACCTGGCAAGAATGCAGTATCAAAGAAAAGTTGTAGGATCCTCAGAAGTGCCGGCAATGTAGTAGAGCATTCTGGGACCAAAGATAAACCTGCCACCGTGGAGGCTGTCAAGATTGTTTACGGTCACCACAACCATGAGGGTTACCCAACTGGTGACCCTAGCAAACGTGCGTTTTCGCCTATTTTGTCTGAGAAGCTGGGAGGTTTGTCTACACCTCTGTTCTCCGACTTCTAGGAAACGTTTCATTTTTCAATACCAAAACAAAAGACATTAGCTTGACTGTTTTTTTTTTGATCAATAACTTGACTGTTTGTAGTTATTGTTATGGAATGCAAAATTGGTAATTATTGGGAAACGTTTTAAAAATATGAAACCACGATTCAACATACGTGGAACTTACAAAAAACTCACAAGAAGAACTTGAATACTTAGTAGTTTTTGTTGTCTATATTTTCTCTAATGTGCAAAAGTTTCCAATAACTTCCTTTTACGTGGCGTACCCAAAAAGAAGAACCTTTTTAGGTAACCCAATATAATTTTTCTATAATACATTAGAACCAATTGTGTAAGTTTGAACATGATCAAAATATTTTTATGTCAAAGTATAGTTCGGTTCAAAAAACATTATCCATTCATATTGTGAACACTATTTTGTTTGTATGAAATTCACATTTAAAAAGTCACTTTCGTATTATAGTCTTAATATGTAACAACATTATAAGTTTTATGAATTATTATATAATTTCAGTAAATTAATAATAGTATCATCCCACACAAAGTAAGTTTTCAACATGTTTATATAACCATTTCCACTGTTATTTCATATGAGCTAAAATGTTTTTACTTTATTCTCACCACAGCTATGAACACATTAAGTGTGTTGCATATGGAGAAGTTGTTCAGTTTATAGATAATTTCTGGAACTCAACCAATGCATCTATTATCCTATGTGTTTTACAATTTTTGGCAAATTGATTAGAGTGTTGGTAAATTACATTTCTAATTCTTAAACACAGTATTAGTGATTATAAGATTTGTTTATGGATTTTCTAAAATTCACTTTAAGTACGATGATGTTCCAGAGATCCAGCATTTTCGAATGAGATAATACAATTTGATTGATGAATATATAACTAACTTGACTATATAATTATGCTCACTTATTTTCTTAAGTTTTTTTTAGGGTTCCAATATCACATTTTTCTACCATTGCCGTTTAATTATATTATGTTGCTTTTTATTTACTGTTTCTCCGTATGTCTCATTTATTTTTAAACTATAAAATTATAATATATTTTTCTACGCTTTATTTTATTAGCCACAAAATCAGATCTAAACTACTACCCAGACAAATATCAACAATAATTCCTCCAAATTAAATATGTACTTTTCAATTTTATATAATTTACACTATATTATTTCTAACCATTCAAAATCCAATATAGTTTTCTGAATAAACCATTTAAATATTTCTCTCATCCCGCGCAAAGCGCGGGTCTTATCCTAGTTAACTACAATAACGAATGTGTTTGAATACAACATCCAAAATATTTTATTCAGAGGCTACATCTATATGTTACATACAAATATAAAAATGAACGTGGCCTAAATCTGTCTACTACTTCAAATCCGAAGCAGTCTTATGTTTCACGAACCGACAAGTGTCCAGGGCTGGAATACATAATTTGACAGATTCAAAATACTAATTCTCAATAAAAAAACAGATGATTAGAAATATGTATCGTGTGTTGCACATATCTTCACGACAAAACGAGAGAGAGAGAGATAGAAAGAGAGAAACGGATTATCAGGAGATCTCTCCCTACTCTCCACGTGGTTGTATGTAGTAATTCTTTAATCTAGCAACGCCAGTAGTAACTTAAATTTAATCATGATTACTTCAGCAAAACATAAAATTAATTAAATCAGATTATTGCCATGTTTCAGTCCGTCAAACAAGGCCAATGTGTTGGATGATCTTATTCTTAACACAACGCTAATAAGCAAACTTTATATATTATTATATACAGTACACTGCAAGCTTCTAAATTTAGCTAAAACGGGTAATACAAAGTGCAACAGTCCACGAAACAAAACGTATTTTAACAATTAATTTATAATGTTTACAGATACGCTCAATTGATACGCTTACGTACTTCTAGATTGCTTATTTATGAGGTTTCTTGTTTGATTAAAGTTCTAGGCATGTGTATCTGCATTTTTTAATGGTATTCATTAAACGTTTATTTTCTAACTAGTAACTACATACAGTAAAACCTCTATAAATTAATAATGTTGGGACTTTGTAATTTTATTAATTTATAGAGATATTAATTTACGAAAGTTTCCTTATTTAGATTTTTTTTTATTTTTTTCCATTTTTACTTATAAAATAAAATATATATTTGATTTTAGCACATGTACATTATTTAAATTTTCGAATTTTGACTTTTATATTGGTTTATTATCTTATTTGGTGTATATTTTTATGTTTCACAGAATTGTTACATGTTTTATTTATAATTTAACTAAATATTATCAAAATATATTGAAATGTTTAAAAAAATAAAAATATTTTTATAGTAAATATAAAACCCCTAACTAAATATTATCAAAATATATTGAAATAGTTTAAAAAATAAAAGTATTTTTATAGTAAATATAAAACCAACAATATAATGTTAGATTGTACTTATATAAAATTATATATAGCTAAATTATTAATTTATGATTTTAGTGGGACCATATATTTATATGACAGTTTTAAAAATATTATTATCTTATTATTTTATCGATTTGTGTCATATTTTACACCGGCCCAAGTTGGGACCGGTGAAATTTATTAATTTATAGAGATTATTAATTTATCGAGTATTAATTTATCGAGTATTAATTTATAGAGGTTCTACTGTATAGTGAAAACAACTGAGGTTTTTAACAATGTGTACTTAAAACACACAGAATATAGCTTTGGGTTCACAACATATTAGTGTATGAATATGTGATATAAATTTATGTGCCAATACATGTAACTTTCGTTATTTCGTTCAAAAATCAAATTGTAAAACAGATTCAAAATCAAGATTTTTATAGAAAACAAAAAGATATTTCGAGTAATGGGTTGAATGTGAATGAATAAAGTAGGAGCCATTTTGATTTCTTGGTTTATTAATATTTGTTCGTTTGTCCAGCTGGCTTTTTTTTATCAATCTAATCACCTAGATTGTATATTTATGAACAGAAAGTGGGGACGTGTATATGTTAGATGAACTGAAGTTTATTTATAGATACTTTTGGGCCTTTATACTTTACAGATACGTATCAAGGCATAACTATTGGTTTCTGAAACTGCAAATAAATAACTTAATCGGGTCACCATGCCACCACATACATCAAAGTCAACTGAATATTTTTTGCTAACGTTTCAAACCTACCATATCGAGATAATAATAAGTTAATTACGTATAGAGTACAGATGCATTGAACATAAGACGCAACTTTTCGTACTATTTTGGTATCTTAAACAATTTTTCTTTCCTAGAGAAGACATACAAAAAACGCATGACGGAGTGCAAATTGTATACTATATGTAAAAACTTTTTGATAAAATGTCTGAATCTCTCTGCGGTGAATATATGTAAAACTTATATTCAATACAATTCTATTTTTATGATACACTGCCTTTTTCTTACGATATAATGAAATACTTATAGTAATAATTTATATAACATGACCCAAAAACAATGTGCTCTATTAATATTTCTTAAGAAACACATGTACAACTAACACGTGTTGGTTTAGTGGTAATGAAATTCTGATTGGAGTGCTCGTCCTGGGTTCGATTCATGTTGGCCACCAAAAAATTTATATGTGGATTTGTTCTGGTGCCCGAGACCAAAGACCGCTACCCGGCCATGATCATCTTCGGGTGTACGTCCACGCCGCTAAAAGGTTCGATCTCTAGTCTGTACCACTACAGTGGAGCCATGACACTTAGTTATCAAAAAAAAACCATATGTACATTGTTAATTAGATATATCATACACACCTATTCTGTTATTTATCTAAACACTAAGACTCGATTGATAGCGACCCTTTATGTAGATTTTGACTTTAGAAAACCGGTTGTAAAAAAATTATTTGTGACTGTTGTTTTGAATAATTTTAAAAGCTGATTGGTATAAAAAAACTTTAAAATTTTCAAAAACTATTTTCTATATTAAAATATTTGTATCAAAATAAATTTATGTTAAATTTAAATACATGCACAAATAGATCAACAGTGCACCAAAAAAGAGTAATACAACTAATAATCGTTTATTAAAAATTACGAATAATAATTTGATAATTCATTTTTCTGAGATATGATATAATAAGATAATTTAAGTTTTATTCTAATTGCGTTAAAATTTTATCAAAAATTAATTGGGTCATATAGTTTTTATTATAGTTGTTTAATTTTCTTATCATAAGACAATAAAAAAATCAGTGTAACCTTGCTTTAATCAAATTTTTTGTTTGGTTTGAGATTTTTCATTGATTTGAAACAATGATCTCAGTCTGAAGATGTTTAATAATATTTTAATTTTAAATGAAATAGTTATAAATAAATTAAGAAAAAATATCTACAACCATCTAAAAATCTGATTTACGTAGTTTTAGAAAAACAGAAATACTTTTTTAAAAGCTATGACATACAACAGTTAGAAGATGCTAGGTTGAAGATAGAATCGGTTCTAAAATTCTATGAACCCTATTAATTTTTTAAATTCAGAAAATAGCTAAAAGTTCTTGTAAAATCAATTTAAATATTTATTTTCTTTAAATCCAAATCATAATTTTAATTTTAATCACATAAATATATTTTATTATTTTAGTTTTACTTTTAAAGTTAATGAAAATATAATCTTATTTTAGTTATACTTTTAAAAATTATTTATGTTAAATTATAACAGCACAAAAGTTATTTTGTATATACATTTTTACATGAAAATATCTGAATTATTTATGTATATATAAAAGTTTTGTTTAAAAAATTGGCCCCACATTGTAGATTTAAATGGTTTTCAGATTGTCTTAGAGCATTTTCAACCCATTCAACCCACATTATAGAGTAATCACCTTTTTGTTTATTCATTACTTTATTTTCCATTTCATTTTGTAGTAAATTATGGAGTGTGGTTAGAGATGTTTTTCGGTCAAATTCTCCTTGGAGAAATCAATTATTAATTTTAGAGTTGGATTGGAAATAAGTTATCTGCTGAACTTGAGGGGAGTCAACTTCTCTCATGCCCCTATTTTTTAGAGCTAATTTTTTATGGGTTCAGTTGATCTTCTATACCCCTATTTCATAACTTTTTTTTCATCAAAATACAAACCCCCAAATTAAATCCTTCCTGGTGTTCAAAACTAAACCCTAACCCCTCCTATATTTAAATTTATATCTTTCAAATTTTGAAAAAAATGTATTTTAAAATCGTTTTTAATCATATTTTGATGATTTTGGTGAAAATATGATTTTTTTATTTTTAAAATATTATTATCAAATTCTATAAATCAAATAAAAATATTCATGTTTCCAGTTTAATTTTATGATTTTTTATGACATATAAAATTAAAAAAATAAATGTGTCATAAACATATTAGAAAATGAGATATAGGACATGAGAGAAATTGTCTCACTTGAGTGTAGACATATGAAACATTTGCATGAGGCCTCCATTTAGTGGGACTTCTCTATTAAAAAAAACAAATGTCTATATACATATATATATATATATATACATATATATATATATATATATATATATATATATATTCATATAAATATATATAAAATATAAAATAAAAGATCAAAAGGTTTTAAAAATAGATATAAATTTAATAGATTTGTGTTATTATGATGAATAAAACTAATAACAAAAAATGAAATAGATGATAAAAATGTTATTTTCATAATGCCATGGAAATTATTAATGTTTTTTCTGAAAATATAAATAATTTCAAACTATATTTTTTTATTAACAAGGAAATTTTAATAAAAATATTACTAATCTTAAAATAAATTGTTATAAATTATTTGTTTGAATGGGGCCCCTCACTAACCAGGACCGTCTGATCTACAGAGATGCTCTAAGATAATTGCCATCTGACTTTTGTAATAGCCTGTTTATGTAATGATTAAGTATTTATACAAGGAATCGTTGTCCACCGCGTGTATGGTCCTTAAGCATAACCTCTGAGGTTCTGACTCAGTCATGGGCCGCATGGCCGACATTTTCTTCGGTTTGTTATCTTGCATTCTTCTCGATGAGTTTAGATAAGTTTGTGGGTAATTCGTTTGGTAGTTAGTAGAAAATCTCCCACGTAAAAACATCTTTACATCACGTGGTTTTCAATCAGGCTTTAAATTAAAAGAAATTGGTTCCACTAGCTATGAAAAAAACTAAAATTAATAATTTAACCAAAAGCTCATTTTCTTCTGTCTATCTCTCTTTACTCTCTCTTTTACAAAACTAATTTTGTTTTTGTTTTAGGCTATTTCACAAATAATTCCTTAAATTAATTATACATAAAGCCTATGGACCTGAAATTTTTTGAATGCTGAAATTTTCTGATTAGAAATCTTTTTTTTCGTAAAAGAATTTTTTTACTTGGTTAAATTTAAGAGAGTCGCAAATACACGGATAAAAATTTTCCTTAAAATATTCAAATGAGTGATAAAGCATAAATACATATCTGCATTAGATGAATAAAACAGTGTAATTTAGTTTTGTAAAGCAAACAAATCGAACATATAACGTGTTAGCATCCCAAACTCATCCACTATCACCATTTTCAAAGTCACTTTTTCAATTACATCATTTACAAATAATGCTAATATTGAAAATGAATGATGTAAAACTATCTTTTTTTTTGTAGTGTCTACTAGAAATCTTAAAATTATAATAGCAACATTTATGAACTAACTTAAAAAGAAACTACGAACAAAAAATTCTATACTAATTATAACTACAGTCGATCATTCATCAGCCATAATTCTACAGAGAAAATAAAGTATTAAAATTAATTAATATGTAAAAGTGAAAAAATTACATCTATACTATTAAAACACAAGGTCTTTTTTTTGAGATCCCTTGATTTTTGGAAATATTTACAGATCTTTGCCACTGCATTATTTAAACCTATAGTTTTTATTAATTATTTTTCCACCAAATCTTTTTCCACCAAATCTTTTTCCAACAAAATATATATTGCCTTGATTATCTCTCTATTTTAATTTTAATAACAATATTATGTCATTGATTTAAACTACAAAATCAATATTCCTAAATGTCGCCAATTATGGTGATAATTATAGAAATATCATGTTTATTAATTACCTTAATATATTTTTATTTATAATTTGCTTTTTGACTATATGGTAAAAAGTAATTATTCCTAATGATATAAAAAGTATTTTTAAGCAAATACGAAAGTACTTAATGTTAAATAGTAATTTTCTGTTATATAACAGATTATAAAATCATGAACCAAACATTATATATGTACACCATTTATGCTAATAACTTATCTTTCAAGTAAATGTAATGTAATGGAGTAGGACTTTCGTTTTATAACAAACAAACATGTAAAACAAAAAGATATATATAGCGCATCATAAAATTTAAATTGAAATATAGTTCTTATAGTAGTTCATCAAATAAAAAAATAAAAATAAAATAGAATTTTCATTTTATTTATATAATAAATATGTAAAATAAAATACGTAGAACTTAAATTGTTATAAACCTTTTAAAAATATTTTGTAAAAACAATTATTATAAAGAACTAACGAATTTAAGAGTCTACATTTGTTATAATGTAACAAATAAATTAATATGTGAGATAATCTCTTCAACTAGATAACTTATTAAGAATACTTCGTAATAGCATCATTTAAAATATTTCTCCTCTTTTCAATTATCTTCTTCATTACGACGAGATTTACATCCAAACAAATATGAAAACAAAAATTAATCATATAAGAATAAAAATGGTGATATTAAGGATATAATCTAATAAAATGAATATAACTTGGATTATGCGGAGATTTCAAAATGATAACAAAACTTAATTGTTTTCATATTTATCTAAATGAGTATTATCTTTTAATTTGAAATTAAAATAAATAGAAAGAAAATATTGTTTGGTTTATACATTTCAAATTAATAGTTTTGCCTATCATATCTAACTATAGTTGTATTTAATCAATATTACTTTATTTATATATTAAAAAAAAAACTAAATTCTCATTGTTTCCCATATGTTTTGGCATATACTTTTATTTTTGTATATTAAACTTCTTTTACTATATATATGAGTCATATTATGTTCTCTAATATGAATATAACTTAAGTTTAATATATATAAGGGTCAAAATTTTCATTTGTTATATAGTTTACGGGCAAAAATTCATTTGTCATATGTACTGGAATAAGTTAAACTTTTTTTAATGTGTTCAATTTCTACAGGTCAAAAAATATTTATCAAGTTACAAACGGCTTGAACAAATAGATTTTTCCATTTATATTATGAACTAACAAACGGGTTAATAGTATTATTAACAGAAAACAATTATGCACTATCAAAGTGCGGGTCAAAATCTAGACTATTATATTGGAAACATATATATATATATATATATGTGCCAAACTCGACTGTCATAAACTAGGATTGTGCCATTGAAATAAATATATTTAATATTTAATTTATTAGATGTAGTTATTATTTAGGAAACTATTTTCCTCCCTATTAATTAGCCTACAAATACTATTTGTTATTAAATGCATCTTTGATTGAAAGCATATATTCTTATTTGGAGTATTTATTTTAGAAAGTAAATCTTTGTTTATAAAGTAGCACTAAATATTTCACATCATAAAATGGATTTTTTATAATTAAACTTCTTAAAATTTTGGTTACAATTAAAATCAAATAAATACACCAAATTATGATTATTTCAATATATATATACATATATATATATGTGTGTGTGTGTGTGTGTGTGTGTGTATGTGTGTGTTGTTAACTAATTAAAATTTTATGCATAAAATGTTTTTGAATGTAAAAGTTCGAAATGAATATGTCAACCTATTTTTAATATACATAAAACCATATCTAACATTTTTCTTCTACATCACGGTTTCTACCAAGTTAATAATAGCGATCATAAAAAATAAATTTTAAGTCTAAATTAAAAATAAAACCAGTAATAAATTATCAATAATAAAAATTAAATAATACTGAAAAACGAGTAAATTTTTTTTGGTATTCTCTATCGCCTTTCTCTTTTTTTTTTTATCAGACAACATAGTACTTCTTTTAGTAAAGAATCACAAATCAAATATACTATTCAATTTCATGTACTCATTTTAAAATATATAAAATTTTGATCAATTTTTTTAGATCACCAATTTTATCTTAGTTTTACAAGGGTCAATCAGTGCTAGGTAACATGTTACTAACGGATTTTGGATTCTTACCAAGTTTTATCAAAATTTTAAATAGCGGTGAATTAGTTAAATCCAAATTGAAATATATACATATCACTAAGTTTAGTTGCTCAATCTCAAACCCGTGTCGGGTATGAAAACACTGCTCAACACAATTATAAATGTATTAAATTGCAAAATTTCAACACATGTAGTTTTATAATTATCAATTCTTTGCTTCGTATAAATCAATTTATAAAGAAAATATATCTCGCATTTGAAAAGATATGTGATAGTCGCATGTCCAAGATATATTAAAGAGATATTGTCGGTATATTTGTGTTGGGCTTGGGTCATTAATATGATGTATTGATTTATTTACGCGCTTGCAATAATCATTCGCAGTTGTATTTTGAATTTTTCTGTTATTTTCTTATATAATTGTTTTGTTAATCATATTTTTAAACACATACCGTCTATATAATACAATGTCAATTTTTATGACCATAATTTTAAAATAAACAGTTGGTTGTATCTCTATTTATTTTATATGACAATATTATCAACCAAACTGTTTATAATAGTACCCTAAATTTTTTTTTTTTTATAAAACATAAGTTTGAACTGAAAATATAAACTATTACAAATAAATACTTTAGATTATCGAATAGAACTCATAATTTCATCGGGTCTCTAAAATTTGTTATCTAATAAGAAAATTTAGTGTACTTTTATAACAGCTCCTTTTTCGTTTCTTATTCTATTTGGATATATATCAATGTTCGAGAATTCGCTAGGTGCTATGCATGCGGTCAGGTAGAACCTAGCGCCGAATCAATTAATCAAAGATTATATGGAGATTAATCGGAACATAATTTTAGAGCTTTTATACCCATAACTGGGTATATATTAAATATGTACCTAGTTATTGTTGTTGTGATGTTAGTCCAGTGGTTAGAGGTGTTGAGTGTAGGTGTCTGAACCCGAATTCGAAGAGAACAATTTCATGTTTTGTTAATTATTTTTTTAAATTAGGTTAAATGATATCTCTCCCCTCCACTGCATTTCTCTGCAAATCTCCAGCCACTTTTCAAAATTTTTTTTTTTCAATTTCACTGATTCTCCTCATTATCCTTGCAAGTTTTAGTGAAAATACTTCAAATCTGAGACATATATGTGTATTAAACATAAAACCATGAAACATTAAGTTTTTTTTGTCTTCCGATTTATTGGTCGAAGAAGCTCATTTCGTCGTGGCTTTTGTCCGATTTGCGTGTTTCTGGCGATTAACCGGTCGTCTAACCCACGTTTTCAAACAGATATATATATATATTGAGAGCATCTATACTGCTCTTTTTTTTTTACTTTTTTTTTTGTCAATCATATAACAGTTCCTTAACTCTTATTTTTTGAGAGATTTTACTTATGATCAACTTTTCTTCCTTTCAACAGCTTCTCAAAGAGTAGAAAATGAAGTAAGTTGGAGTTTTTCTATTCTATATTTTCTATTAATCTGTTTTGTGGTAAGAAATGAAGTTAGGTTGGTGATGCTGTTAACCTTTTTTAAAGAAGTTTCTTGGAAAATGATGCGGCCATCAAACCAGTAGCTGAACCGGAGGTCCATCCAACACACCACTCACCCAACCAAGACGCCAAGCAGGACATATGTGCAATAAAAATGCCATATCTTTTAAACCAGAAGGGTTTAAATCACGAAACCAATTTTCATGGATTCTAAACTCAAGTAGAAGTCCATCCCAATTAGAATTTCAAGAAAAGATCCACGGAAGAAGAAGTTATGAATTTTCAAGACAGAGGTTTTCTACCCCATTCATCTGCGAGCATCACTCGACTTTAGAAGGAGTTTCAAGCCCAAAGAAGGAAAGTCCCGAGCCGAAACCGATCATAGAAATCAAGAGGATTTTTTCAGATTTCCAGAGATCCCAAAACCAAGAGAATAGGACGAGTAAACCAGGAGATATGATCAATTTCCCCAAACCGGCCAAACCAGTCCTACACTTGCCTTATTTGGAAGATCCGGGTTTTGCCTTAACCCAATCTGAAGAAAGACGACCAGAAGAGCTTCTACATCATTCAGAGACACCCCACAACATCTTAAGAAGCACCAGCACCCATGGGATCAGGAGGATCTCAATCAGACCAGAGGAGAAAACCGGTTTGCACCAAATTGCCAAACCGACATCAATTGAAGAGAAGCTTAACCTAATTCAGTTTGGTCCGACCCAAAAATTTATATGGAAGCCAGGAGATACTCTAGACCATCCAGAAGACCTTATCCACTAGCCAGAGGAGTTCCATCACTTCCTACCATGCACCAGCCCACATAGGATCAGGAGGATCCACATTTATCCCACCTTGCCTTATTTGGAGTCTCAGCCATTAAAACTCCAACAGCTCTTTTGCCAAGAGTTATTGCACGAAACCAGCATCTTCCAAACAATACAGAAGGTCCCAAGGAAGCTCTCTTATCCATTAAAACCGTCCAGGTTCAAAAAGAATCAAGTTCCTCACTTGGAGCCAAGAATCCCACTAAATGCTCCAACAGCGAGTTTTCGATTTCTTGCTTAGTTTTTGATTCTTTTCCTTTTTCTATTTGTTAGAACGTTGACAACCTTGTCTCTGAGCATTATATAAGCTCCTAGACGTCCATGGTATCATTCACCTTTCAGCCAATTAAGTTTATAAGAAGTTTCTTCAGTTTTTTTTGGGTCAACGATCTATTTCCCCATGAGAACTATCATATAGCATCAGATATCCACCGAACTATGATCTCGTGCTAGATCTCCATGGATTGAAAGTTACAAATTTATTTCTCCCTGAATCGATAGTTTTAAACTTAATTGTCCATAGACTATGGTTTTTATTGGTTTATTGTTAACCCTATAATTTAAACCAAATAAACACGTCAATAATCTATTTTTTATCAAACATGAAAATGTTAATATACTATTCAAACTCCACACTATCACTATTATCAAAGAAATTTTGAAGATTTTCATATTTTGAGAGATTTTGAAAACTTATTTTTTGATAAAATTGAATTTTTGTTTGGTTTTAAAGTTGTTTGGTTAACAATAAACCGGTTAAACCACTTTTTATGTGAAATTAACTTCTAAACTATTAGTTCGAGGATAAATAGATTTTGAACTAGCGATTCGGGGTGAAATAAGTTTATAACTTATAATTCGGGGAGATATGGCATGAGGTGATAGTTCGATAGATATCTGATGCTATATGATAGTTCTCGTGGGGAAATAGCATGTTTACCCGTTTTTTTTTAATCAAAGTTTGTTCTTTTCATAAAACATCGATCTTTAGGATTCATAGTGTGATTCTTTGTAGTTTTATTGATTTCGTGAGTCTAGTTTGTTTGTGCAAATCAAACAAGCTCAGTACACAGGTTGAGAGAGTCAATCACATCGATCCATCATCCCACTAGATTGAGAGATTCAATCAAAGCTTCATCCGCAACTCCACTTCAAGTCCATCAACCGATTAGGCTGAGAGTGTCACACGACTAGCAGCTTAATTCCACCTTATCTATCCCTTTACTTTGTTTATTTACTTCTGTTCATCTTATTTGAACCATAGAAAAACTCATAAAAATTATTCCTTTTATTTCAGGTACATTTCACAGCCAACACACTCACTCCCCCAAACCCTTATCGCTGTACCGGAACCACCCATCAGGAACCTCCGATCCTCTCTTTGTGTAAGCTGGTTTCCAGCCTGTATCAGAAATACCATAAGAAAATTTAGATTAAACAAATGCAATACTAGCTTTTATACTAAGCTTTCTTTGTCCTGATTAACGGTTTACTTATACGGTTATACATATGTACCTATCTTTATGATATGTATTGTCAAAACCTCCATTTATTCAAAAATAAATTGGACTTTTTTTCATAAATATGTTGAAATAAAAAATAAAATGTAAACAAAATCAAGTTACTGACCAAGCAAACTCAGGTAGTTTAAAGAATTTGTTTTTTTCAAACAGCATGATGATATATTATTGCGTGACTCTTGAAATTAGTAGAGAGAGATATGTTATTGCTGTTTAAATGGTTCAAAAGAAGATGTTTCTCTAAACCAAATTAGCTATCTTTCTCGACAACAATACGAACTGCATAATTTTTAAAAAAGAAAACTGTATAATTTTATGTTGAGACAAACTCTATCCATTATTTATTATCTTAGTTAAAGTACCTAAATTGCAAAGCTTCTAATGGGAACATGTTTATATTACATCCTAGTATAAAATTGACCATCGACTACATCTTGGTATAATATTGACAATCGACTCTAACTACCAACAAGAAGTCCCAAATAAACACAGGTTTATCCAACATACACCTTTTTCTTTATAAAAATACGTTTCAAATTTACGTCAAAAACGAAGGGAAAAGCGAGTCAAAAACGGAGAAGGTATTCATAATTCAGTCGCGTTACAAGAAAAGAAAAATCCAAATTCAATTTGTTTTACAAGGGAGTCAGAAAAGAAAAATCAAGCATCTAGAAGAAAAATAGGGCTTCTTACAATGTGACCATTGACCAATACCAATCTAACGATAAAATATCTTATATATTAAAACATAAGTCACAACTTCTATTGATGTGTGATTTTTTTTTATAAATGGATCCTCCCTAAGAAATCATGTTTTATATATTTCTTAATAGTGTTACAAAAAAAAAAATATATTTCTTAATAAGATTTTATGACTTAATAAAGCCACTATATATATTCGTTACTATAACTACCTACTACGCCTTGAAAACCGGTTCAGTTAACCATCATATATTTGCATCATTAATGAATAAACTAGATTTTGACTCGCGCTTGAGAAGCGCGGGTTTTGTTTTGGTTGTAAGAACATTTATGAAATGATTAGATTAGTATTATATGAGAGTTTTATGTTTGAATCTGATGTATATTTAACCTTTCAGTTGAGTCTTTTAATTGGATTACACATAGCCGGGTCACTTTGTAATTGAACTGAGAATCCGAAAAACATTAATCCGAAAGACATTAAGAAAGATAGACTTGTAACATAAAAAAAACTAGGTTCAGCATTCCAGTTCAAAATATAAAAAACACACAGGTTTTGTAAACCAGACAGCAGTTAAAAAGTTCATAGACATAACATCTTAAACATAAGAGATGAGGATAGAGATAACTTAACGCCACATTTGTGGCTCTCCTAGCTTTTCCCAATTGAGATTGGGAACCTTCACATCAGCAAGACGGGCATGAGCAAGAGCAAGTTCCTGTTCCAGCTTGTCCTTGACATGGTTCATAACGCCATCATTGAAGATCTCATCAAAGAGTTCAAGTTTACCGGAAATGCGATACACTTCCACCTCAGCATCATGCTTCGCAACAACAGCTTCATGAAACCTCATGTACATGTTAAGAATCCTTCGGTAATGATTGGTCATATCATTCATTCCAGACGTGTAAGCCTCTTGCAACATTGATCCATGAAACTGGTGCGAAGACATACTTAAATAGTGATCTGCATGTTCATATTAATGGAAATAAGAACTTAGACAAAAAAAATGATATATAACACCATCAAAACATTTATCTCTCAATGAAGATATTAAAAGAGACTATATATACGAAAGATAACCATTTGTCATGAAATAAATCTTAAAATACTTAAGCGGGAATCTTATCAACTCTAAATGATCGGTTAATGCATGATCTAATGGCCGCTATAATCATATACAAAATAAACAACATGTTTCGTTCAACAATGAAAGATCTAAAAAAAATAGGTAACAAAGTTTGATTCCATATGAAACAGAAGAAAAACTAAGAGAGATTGCAATATACTAAGATGTTGATAGGAGGTGATAGAGATTCCACAGGTAATTGCACTATAGATTACAAAAAAAAAGATAACTTACAAATTTGTTTTCTTCTGGTTTGATGAGAAAAATATGGAGAAAAAGAGATTTTGATATGAGACGGTAGAGTTTCCATTTTATAGAAAGAATAAAACCGACCTTTGTGTTGTTCCAACACTTCATTAAATAACCTATTTTTTGTCGAAATTAAATGTATTTGACATTATTTTTATATTATTTTTGCACGTTACCAATATTTATTAAAAAAGCTTTAAATATTTTTAAACTTTTCACTGATAAAAGCTATTGTATTATGTGAATCTATGCGATTAATATTTGTGGTGTAATACATATTCCTGGTATTATGGAAATAATACTTATATCGAAAGATTTGTCTCATTTTGTGAAAATTGACATTTCTCTTATGTGTTATTTCTTATGTCAGATATTTTGTGTAATTAAAATTTCATATCCAACTATGGAAACTAACTTACTAATGACAAAGTAAATATAATATATTATGTGATAGATTTTTATATGGAATTTGTATGTGATAGATTTGTATATATAATTTGTATGTGAAAATTAGTTGGATATGATTTTTGTATATGGAATTTGATTGGATCAAGCGAAAGCTCATAGTAAACTTGGTCACATTTTTAATATAAATTGGATGTAAATAAAGCCAATTTAAAATTTTCAATTAATTATCTCATAATAACATCTAAGATTCAAAACAAATAGTTTTAAAAACAAAGATGATTTTGAAGATAAACCATGATCTAAAATGGAAAATCACAATACAATATAATGTAAAATTTGAAATATTTAAAATAATATTACAAAGCTTTATCCTATTTAAAGAATCCACTGCCTATGTAATCTCAAAAGAATATTAATAAACTATCCTATTATTATATTTGATTTTTGCATGTAGAAAAGAAAGTCAAAAACAGTAATGATTAACTTGCATTGATAAACTCAATATATATACGAAATCTTTTGGCTTCAAAATATATTTTTTACTAAAATGTCAAATCATTACTTCTTGGAAAGAACATCATTGAAGTATAAACAATAAAAGAATCGTGTTTTGGAAGTTGAGATATTTGTCAATCATATCAAAAGCACATTTCAGAACTGTGAAAACAAAATAATAACAAAAATATATTATAAAATTAAGATAACAAAATAAGAAAAAGTTACCAGTTTAAAAATCTAGTAGTTGTTTAATAGTGAGAGCCTTAATACTGCGTATCTAATCATTAATATGGTTCTAAAAACATTTACTGTGAAGAAAAATAAAACTAAAACGCCATAAATATGAATAAATCAAGCAATAAATAAAGTAAGAAGAGTAAATCAAGCAATAATAAACATTACTAATAAATTCTTTAATTAAAATACCGGTTGAAACAACCGATATATAAGTTCAACTTAAACAAAAAAAAGTTTTAAAATAAACTTAAATATTTAAGTTTGAGATAGGGTTCCCATTAGATGCTCAGTCATACATCATTGGTTCACCCAGCTTGAACCAATCTATAGGCGAAACACGAACATCTTCAAGTTTGGATTCAGCAAGGGCCAGTTCGAACTCGGTCTTCTTCTTCCCATGGTACATGGAAAAAGGAGACTCACATGCATGGAGGAAATCAAGTTTGGCCTCTGGACGAACCTTATTGAGTTCAACCAAGTGCCTTTCTTCAATGGCTCTTGTCTGGTCCCGACACATAATCAACATAGCCCTGTACCGCTTCATGGTGTCGAACTTACCCCTCTGGTAAGCATCCTTCGCAATTTTTGATTCTTCCTCCATGAGTGGACCTTTCATTTTGAGATCTCTGTTACCTGCCATTGAGATACTTCTCAATGTTCAAGAAAAAAATCAAAATTTAGAGAATATAAGTTTATCTAACCCTACACTTCCAATATATGATAAATATATTTCATCTCACTGTTAATAAAATATTCATAAAACGAAAAACATATATGAAACACTTATATAACCCTAAAATGCCAATATTCAATAAAAAAAATTTGTAACCTAGATACGGTTTACAAATGAACGCAGAACAGATCTAACAACAGAAAGAATGTCTTATTCGCTTTACGATGAAAATACTCAAAGACAAAAAGTATATATTTTAGGAAACATACAACACACTATAGTAAACCCTAAGAAAAATGCATGTAAAATATATAAACACCCATCCAATACCCTCTATAGTGAGATCCCATGTATTTTTGCAATTTTATAAAATCTGCAAACAATGGATTTTGTACTATAACCCTAAAATGAAAATATTGAATAAACTTTATGACGGTTTATGCAAGGATGTTTCAAAACAGTCTAAAATAGAACATATTTAACATCAGAACAACATCTACTAACGCACAAAAGAATAGAAAGAACATTGAAAGAAAATCGTACCTTTTGCGATGAGAGAGAGACAAACGAAGAGATATTATGGTTATTGTAGTCAAGCGAACAGTCTTATATAGATAAGAAGTAAACCTAAACATCAGTTCGTTTCAAGGCTTAATCTGACTAATAGCCCATTAGATATTAATAATTTAGAACCCAATATAATTGGGTCATAAATCTGTTCCTTTATTTTTGAAATGTATTAGATAAAAACCATTTGATGTTTCGAAATACATGATCCTGTTTATTATGAGATTATTTTAGATATAAAGTTTAATGATTTGTTAGTTAAATTGTATAGATTTGACTGAATGTTATAATATTAGGTTCATAATATAATATAGACTATTGAAAACTAAAGTAAAACTAAATTTTAAAGATCAAATTCATTCAAGAATTGGAAAGGCATTCTAAAGTATATAAAATATAAAACTGTATAGAACTGCCAACAGAAAAAATCAGAGATTCTGGAAGATCTCTTTGTAAACGACATTCAGTGTTTGTCTCTGAGGCTNAAATATAAAACTGTATAGAACTGCCAACAGAAAAAATCAGAGATTCTGGAAGATCTCTTTGTAAACGACATTCAGTGTTTGTCTCTGAGGCTTTCCTTCATCGTCCACAATTAAAATCTTCAACCCCTTTTTGGACGTAACTCTTGAAATAGCCACATATAATTGACCATGAGAAAAAACAGGCCTTGGTAGGTAGATGTCCACTTCTGATAGAGATTGTCTGTGACTCTTATTGATTGTAATAGCAAAAGCAACAGAAATAGGAAGTTGCCTCCTCCTCATCTTAAAATGTAACTTCTTGTCAGAAGGGGTAATAGCAAGTCTAGGAATAAGAACTACTTGACCAACCTTATCCTTATCTCCTGTAATAACTTTTTCCTTTATAATGTTAGGGTACATCTCTGTAACCTGAAGTCGTGTCCCATTCATTAATCCGCCTGTGGGATCTATGTTTCTGAGCAACATAATAGGACAACCAATCTTTAAGCGAAGATTGTGGTTTGGCAAACCTGAGAGTTTGATGGTATTTAAGAAATCTGGAGTAAGAGCTTGATCGTTAACTGAATATTTATCTGAAGCATCTACCGTATCAGAACTTAAGAAGGTCTTTTCCTCACCTGAAATAATTATAAAAAAATTATTATGTTAACTTGGTATATGAATGTACAATTTGCGAAATAATATTGATAACACAAAACAATAACTGACCATCGATTTTATCCAACATGTGTTGATTGATCTTCTCGACATCCTGGTTAGTTGGACATAGTATTACTCTCTCTTGGAAAAACTTAAGCTCTTTATTATGCTGTAAAGAAACAACATCACCATACACAGCTTGACTTATAGACTCAATAGGATCTTCTGCATCAAGAATAAGAAACTCTTCATGAATATTAATTAGAGCCTCGTCATCATTGTTGTCGCCTATATTTCCATCTCCAATATCTAATATCCACTTTGAAAACTCTTCCAAATCTCTAGCTTCTTCAGGAGATAAATCGTTAGACATCAACCTCATATTTTTTGTCAGCTTCAACACTTTGACTTGCTTCCAAAGATAAGAAAAATTTAAAGATGCCAAAATAATTTCAGCTCTTCCAGCTCCATGAATTACAGGTAAAACCTGTCTAAAATCTCCCCCTAAGACAACAACTTTACCGCCAAAAGGTAAATTGTCATTGTTCCCAACAATGTCAGCCATACTCCTATCTTTTTTTTTTTTTTTTTTTTTTTTTTTTTTTTTTTGAAACACAGCCATACTCCTATCTAATGATTCAAAACAATGCTTGCTCATCATCGGGGCTTCGTCCCAAATAATCAGAGAAGATGCTTTAATCAAATTCGCTTGGTCTGTTCCGTGAGTTAGTTTGCAAGTAGAAAACTCATCTGGATTAAGTGGTATCTCAAATTTAGAATATGTTGTCCTTCCCCCTGGTAGTAGCAAAGAAGCAATCCCACTGGATGCAACGTTCAAACAGATTTCTCCTATGTATCTAATAGCAGCAGACAACAATCTCCACAAGAATGTTTTCCCAGTTCCACCAAACCCATAGACAAAAAACACACCTCCTCTCTTTTCTAACACAGCACTAAGAACCTCATCATATATCTTTCTCTGCTCGTCCGTCATTTTTTTAAAATCAAGATCGTGTTCAGCTTTTAACTGCTCTTTGTCATATCCAAGCTCGTCCATAATCAAAACATTCTCCTGGAGAGCAAAATCAGATATTAGCTTTGGCATAGATTCTCATGCCTCTAAAGAAGTACCATTCCTCTTCAAAATCTTCTCAATCTCGTGAAGAATTAGCTGTTTTATCTCCTCTTCACTCAAATATAAATCTACAAAAATTAATAACTCCGATTAATATTGTGTATACTGATGACAAAGATTATTAGAGTATAATATTGGAGAGTAAAAATACCTGGCCTATTTAATAGCTTTCTTCGACGATACTCAATATCTTCAGATAATAATTCCCAAACGTTTTCCCAAACGTTTTCCCAGACAACTTCTGGCTTCGAAAGACTATCAGACATGAGCATGATCACAAAACATTGACGCATATATGACGCCGAGCCGAAAAACTTGTCCTCACAATATTATCAATGTATTCCTGGTCGTCTTCTAATAAACCTCGAGCAAAGCATGCCTCTTTGTAAGACGAATACTCAACGTTGTTAAACGTTCTAATATCCTCGTAACATGTACAACCTCTTACAATATTCAAGAGGACACGCATATAAAACGCTTGTTCAATTTTTCTTGGGGCGTAGTTGATTCTACCAATACTGAATCCTCTTTTTCTATCACTAAACTTACGTTGTTTTTCATTCCAGATAAACCAAATAGGAATTTCAGCTAGAGTGAGTGTCCGAGCAAAAGTGTATACCTTGTTTAATTCAAACCATCCCAAAAACATGGTATCTTCAATCATAACCCGGTTTGTAGTCTCTTCATATGTGTCATCATCTTTGAAAACAATAATCTGTTTTCCGGGTAAATGAAACTGAATTCTATCAACTGCTACGGAACGATCGTGTTTGGAGAACTTAAAAATTCTCCAAGAACCTTCAGATGCTGATACATATCTGAATAACAAACACATTTATCATTTTAATAAACTATATATAAGAAAATAACTCATATAGATTAATATACAAATATAACAATGTTGACAAATACCTGCAGTTGAAGAAGTCTTTGATTTCGTTTTTCTTCTCCTCTGTTGAAGTAGGTTCAGTAGAGACATTCTCAACATTTTTTTATTTTTTTTTGGTAATCTTCTCTCTATTTTCAACAGCTACAGTACACCGATCCTGACCTTTATTAATATACTTAAATAAGTACTTAATAGAGCCAGTCTGGTTACACCATTCAACATTAATGTGAGCTCTATATCGAAGTAACAATTTCTTGTTATATGGAATGACATATGTATTGTCACATTTGAATCCATCTTTCTCAACGAAATGATCAGACTGTTCTCTTCTTCGGTAGACAGGAAATCCTTCTCTGTTAACCGTTGTCTTCTCAGCAAAAGCTTTCGGATAGAGCTTAGAACATTTACCATTCTCCATGCAAGGAGAATTAATGTTGACAGCTCCACATGGACCATGAATCATCATATCTTTAACAACTTGGTATAGGTCAGGTTCCTTCTTTTTATCAGGAATTTCAGCTGATATGATATTGTCGATATCTTCGGTTTTAGGAAACTTAGAGCCAGGTGGCATAAACAGTAGAATGTGAGCATGAGGAAGACCACGTTTCTGGAATTCAATGGTATACATAGCTGCATTAGAAACAAACTGGAAAATTAAAACAATAAGTTGGAAAATTAGCAAGAAAAAATAAATGATAAATAAAAATACTCACATGCCACAGTTTTTCCCAATAGCTCTCGGTTTGTTAAATCAATCATCAGAGATTCAAGTTTCATTTTGAAAATCCTACAAAGTATATCAGGTCTGTCGTCAGCAATCAACTTGCGGGCCTGTAAATACCTGGTAATTTCAGGCCATTTAGGGTTGCAAGTAAAGGTTATGAATAGATCAAGAAAACCAAAATGTTTGCAAATCGCCATAGCATCCAAATACATATTCTTCATGTATCTTGGTCCTCCAGTAAACGAAGCTGGCAACAGAAAACGACTTCCCTGGTCGTGCATATCACTTTTCTCATCATTCTCAGCTTGTTGAATAGAGTCAAAAGAATCTGATCTTAGACTCTTCTGATTCATTCGCAGATAACGAAGTCTGTTAGACTCTATTGTAGTGTAGGAATCCACCAAGAATTCTTGGAACAACCTCTTAGAATGAAGAAGAGTATGACTCTCTCCCTCCCGTTCATGAAGCCGGAAAGCGTATCACTACCTCATACTGATATTCTGCCTCTTATGCTTTGAAGTAGTTGGAGTTGTTCTTTTATTAATACCGAGTCTGAAGCCATCTTCACCATATGTAAAAATAAGAGGGTATTGAAGTGCTAAATAAGATGGCTGTATCTCACTAATCCTTTTAAGCCATCCTGTCTGTTTCTCTTCCAGAACAATATCTCTTGTATACATGTCCAAATTGAAATCTCCTGGAATAAGTGCCGCAACCTCTGAAGCAGTTGGAGTATCATATGTCCTTCCATCTTTCTCCCTATTACTAATTATCCTCATATGTAGTGTTTCTTCAGGATAAGTTCTAAACCTTTCTCTGGCAGATCTAAACTGATTCACATATGGATTCACTTCATCAAGCATTTTTACTATCCTCTCAATAACTTGATTTCTCAATCTCTCTTTTTTTGACTTCTCACGCTTTGTTCTATATTTGCTGTTGAGAAAATATTATAAAAAGGTAACTATAGGAATCCTTTTGGTGGAGAACAAAAGACATGATCTATATAAAAAAGAGAAACTAAGATTTTGAGGAATATAAATAAATGAAACTCTGAAAAGAAAAATCAAGCATCTAGAAGAAAAAATAGGGCTTCTTACAATGTGACCATTGACCAATACCAATCTCACGATAAAATATCTTATATATTAAAATAGAAGTCACAACTTCTATTGATATGTGATTTTTTTTTTATAAATGGACTCTCCCTAAGAAATCATATTTTATATATTTCTTAATAGTGTTACAAAAAAAAAAAAATTTCTTAATAATATTTTATGACTTAATAAAGCTACTATATATATTCGTTACTATAACTACTTACTACGCCTTGAAAAACGGTTCGGTTAACCATCATATATTTGCATCATTAATGAATAAATACGTCAGCTTTAGTATATCTATGTTTAAAAATATGCTTATATCGAACCTAACCTTTTCTAAATTAGAGTCATCTCAACCAATTCGGTTTATACAATTAATAAACAAACCACAATCAGGTTTAACCGATTCATACCATCATTCCTAATTCATGATTAGATTGATTATTCAACATGTCCAGTTTATACAGTTATTAAACAAATTCATACATCAGACTTAACCAGTTCTGATCACCATTTTTAGTTTGTAGTTTAACTATTCAGCCGGTTCGGTTTATACAGTAAATAAACTTAACAAAATAAAATTAACCGGTTCTTAGAATGTATACTGGCCAAGCTTCACACTCGCTAGAACATGGAAGTTGTATTACATCTTTAGCATGTATCACATAATAATCAAAATCTTTAATTTAAATTCTAATTATCATAAACTATAATTAGAAATTATAATTAATTTACTTTTAATTTATAAAAAATGAAAATTATATAAAATAATTTACTTATATTTTAATGATAATTAGAAAAATAAATTCACTAATTCTGAATAATCATTTTACAAAGACTTTAAATATACTCTGTTATAAAAAAAATATTCATTTCTATCTCAAATATTAAAAAAATCTAATCTATTAAATAGAAGTAACAATCCCATTTCATGTGTATTTTTTTAAGTTGGACCTTCTCTTAGAAATTTATAAATATATCTCATTACAGCTAATAATAAAACATGTGTAACTACTTTAATGATAATATCTTTTGATATCTTTCAATTTTTAAAATTCTAACAAATTTTTTGAAAAATATTTTAACAATATCTCAATTTTTCAATTTATTTAAATATTTTCATTAATTTCATAACTAATAATAAAATACTATTACACATTAATATACATTCAGTAACCATTTATAAAATGAAAAATCATAATAAATTAATTATTATATTAAAATAAATATGATAAATTATATTAAGTTGATATACTAATATATTTTATTTCCATACATATAAATATTTATGTTAAAATAATAATATGTTGGCAAAACGGGGTAACATACACTATATATAATACATGCATAGAAATTAAAATATCTTAAATTTTTATATGTACAAAAATATATTATCTAAAATTAATAAACATAAAAATTTGCTGAAAAAGTAATATAGATCTTTGAAGTTTGAGTAAGAATTTAACATAATAGAATACAAATTAATTTTTATATTTTGTTGTTTAATGCATATATTAGTTCATTTAATAGTCAAATGCAAATTCAATAAGATACATATGATAGTTTTAAACAATTGAACAATTATAATATGTAAACTATAAAATTATTGTATTTGAATACTTAAATAAATATTTAAATATATAATTGATGTTAATAATATATACCAATAATGATGTAAATAAATATTTTATATATATAAATGAAATTAAACACCAGCGCGGTTGCGCGGATCAAAATCTAGTTCTAATTAAATTCTCAGTGATTCTACCTGATTACACAATGTTATAGTATGATGCTGCAACGTGTGAAGATAAGGAGCCAACAGCACAGCCACACACATACCTTATCATATTTTATTGGCCAACCAACCGAAAATAAAACAAAGCCATATTTTTGTCAACTTGATACAAGTCTGATTAGTATTTCTTTTTTAATCATGCGGTGAAGAGTCTACTGTTATTATAATCACCAACCATAAATTCGAAAGTATATAGCATACCAAAAATAACATTCTCATCTTTCTTAAATCCCCACATATATATATATATATATATATATATATATATATATATATATTGTTTATACCGCCATATTGTACCATTACATTTTCTAAACTTACTATAATCAGCTGATTGAAAACCACAAATAGATTTAAACGTATTATTAAAAGGTAATTCCACAGATCACATCTCTTGCTGATGAAAATATATCTACATATTAAATCAATAAAAAATGCTAAGTAATATTATTACTTCAGACATTTTATATATTAAAACAGAAATCATGATCTTGATTCATGTGTGATTTATTAAAAATATAGATTATCATTAGAAACTTTTACTATATATATTTTATTAAAAATAAAATATATAGAATATTTGAAATACTTTAATCATAATATTTTATGATATATTTTTATTTAAAATATAAATATATTTATCTAAATTCTAACAAATCTGTTTGAAATATTTTTATAATATTTTCATTTTTGATATTATCTTTAAATATTTTCTCTAATTTCGAATTTAGTTTGAAATATTATTATACATTAATATATACCGTTAAGTTTATAAAATATAAAACAATAAATTAAATCATATTATCTATTATATAATCATAATCAATCATATTAAAAAAAATATGGTATTGAGCTAAATATAATAAAATTTTATTAAATTGATAAATTTATATATTTTATCTTCGTAAATAAAAAATATTTTTGTTCAAAAATAAATTCTAGTATGTTGGCAAGATGGGTTACCATTAGCAAACTATATCATACATGTATATCATTATCATATATTAGACTTTTATATAAATTATCATATATTAGAATTTTATATGTACAATAATATATTATTTAAAATGAATAAACATAAAAATATTGGTAAAATAAAGTCTAGCTTTGAAGAAAAGGTCAGAATTTATCATATATTAAATATAAAATAATTTTCAACTATGTTTTCTTATGAATATATTAATTTTCTTGATAACTAAATACAAATAAAATAAGATAAATATATAGTAAGAAGTGACAAATACAAATGGTTTTTAATAATTGATTAGTATAATGTAAATTATAAAAAAAATTATATTTGAAATAGTTATATAAACATTTAATTTTTTGATTAATATATCATTTATGTTCTAAAATAAATATTTATATATATAAAAGTGAAAATAAATATTTGTGCGGTTGCGCGGATCAAAATCTAGTGGTAATTATTTCGTGGAAAATATACACAATGTAACGAATGTCTTTTTGTCAACTTGTTACGGAAATATTCATCACTTTACATATTTAAGGGATTTATTTATCAGAAAAAAATATTAGTTTATATCCCAATGCATAGGTGTCATTCAATTAGGTAGTCAATTAGATTCAATTGAAAAATAAGGAAGTCCACATTGGATTTTTATAGGTTGCTAGATATATTAGTTAGTCAAACTATATGATATAATGATATGATATGCTATTTTCTTTCCATAAATAAAACCTACGAAATTACCATAAATGACTAATATATATATATATATGACACTTAATGATTTTTCCCTAAGATATAATTACTATATTATTTCCATAAATAAAACCTACGGAATTACCATAAATGACTAATATATATATATGACACTTAATGATTCTAATAATAAATATTTGATAACAATTTATATATCCTCCATCATTTTTCTTTAATTTTATATTATTAAAATAAATTAAA
>CAKOAT010994042.1:120023-149619 GCA_932364175.1 Eruca vesicaria subsp. sativa
TGTATATATTTATAACGACGCATGAAAATCTATTTGTTACATGAGTTGAACTATAATTATAATTTGTAAATAGCTAACAATTTATTACAACTAAGACTTCTTATTTTGATCTTTTGCTTTTTTAACAGTAACTAAATTGAAGTAAAGATTATAAATTTGATGGACAACAATTAGTTGAAATTCTTTACAACTTTTTTTTTATCTTTAAACAAACAGAGTTGTGTTCAGTCGAAGACATATTGGTTTGATGAACACTAAATATGGAAGAATATAAAAACTTTTCTTTCATGCTTCTGTTTTATTTTTTATTTTTATTTTCACAATTTAGTGTTTTGATATTAATTCTAGATTTGATCATTTTATTAGAGGATAGAAGCCTTTTTGTTTTTTATTCTTTTATTTAAATATATAATATTTTTTAATAAATGACTCTGTGACAATATGACTCTAAATATGATCATATTATATATTTGTATAATATATAATATGATCTCAAACTAAATAATTATGTTTTTTGGTATAAAATTGAATAAACTGAAAACCGATGATATATAAACCAAATCAAACTGAAGTACATAAAGATTTAAAATAATAGTTATATTTTAATGATCAAAATACTAAAAAATCGAGCCGAACCGAAACCCGATATCCGGATTGAACACCTCTAATCCGAATGAAACCGAACTATTGTTTCATTTTTAAAAACATAATAAAAATAATAGCTTCATCCCGCGCAAGGCGCGGGGCTTATCCTAGTATTACCTTATACTTGTTCAAAAAAAAAATATTACCTTATACAGAAAAATACTGTTTAATGATTTTGTCTAAATGTTTATATTTTTGTCTGCATATTCTCCAATTAAACTGGCACAACCCGTGTCCCGGTCTTCGATTCACGCCTTCTCCAACACGTGTCGTTTTACACGTCTAAGTTTTCCCACATTTCTACATACGATTCTGTATATATACACCCTAACGCCCCACCCATCTTCTTCTTCATAAAATTTCAAGACTATTATTACACCACTAATCAATCACACACCAAAACAAAAAGATCGAACTTTCTCTTCTGTCAAACACAAATAATCAATCAATTGTTTCTGTAATCTCGAAAAAGTATGGCTATTCAAGATAACAGAAGCCACAGCGATCATTACAGGAGGCTCACTTTCGCCTCTTTCTTGAAATCAGATTCCTCCGACGCCGGCGACGAAACTTACCACACCGACGGCGATCACAACCACAACGACAACAAAGACGCTATTAGCACCAACAGCGATTCTCAGCGTCCAAGCAACGCCTCAACTAGCGATTCATCATCATCCCCAATCTACCCACTCTCCCCATGGAACCAAACTTACTATCCACATAATGATAATACGACGGCGTTTCCCTCTACTAATCAGTCACCCTGGAACCAATCTTGCTCTCCGTACCACAAGTCGCCTTGGATTTACCAAACCAGAAACAGCGATTTCGAGGATGATCCAGACAACGGTTTGGTCGGTACGATGGTGAGACAAGAAGGACACGTGTACTCTCTTGCTGCTTCAGGGGATCTTCTCTTCACAGGATCCGATTCCAAGAACATCCGGGTCTGGAAAGATCTGAAAGACTTCTCCGGGTTTAAATCCACAAGCGGGTTTGTTAAAGCGATTGTGATAACCGGAGATAACCGGATTTTCACCGGTCATCAAGACGGTAAAATCCGGGTTTGGAGAGGCTCGAAGAGAAACCCTGAGAGATACTCAAGAGTCGGAAGCTTACCGACTCTGAAAGAGTTTCTCACCAAATCGGTAAACCCGAAAAACTACGTCGAAACTCGTCGTAGGAAAAACAAACTGAAAATCCGACATTTCGACGCCGTGTCGTGTCTTAGCGTAAACGAAGATCTCGGTTTGCTGTACTCCGGTTCGTGGGACAAGACACTAAAAGTGTGGAGATTATCAGATTCTAAATGTCTTGAATCCATCGAGGCACACGACGACGCGGTCAACACGGTGGTCGCCGGGTTTGACGAGTTGGTATTCACCGGATCAGCCGACGGGACGTTGAAAGTGTGGAAACGTGAGCTCCAAGGGAAAGAGACGAAACATGTTTTAGTACACGTGTTGATGAAACAAGAGAGCGCTGTAACGGCGTTAGCCGTTAATTTAAACGACGCTGTGGTTTACTGTGGATCTTCTGACGGTTCCGTTAATTTCTGGGAACGGAGGAAGTACTTGACTCACGGTGGGACGATTCACGGCCACCGTATGGCGGTGCTGTGTCTCACCACCGCCGGGAGTTTGTTATTGAGCGGCGGAGCTGATAAGAATATCTGCGTTTGGAGGAGGAACGGTGATGGATCGCACACGTGTCTTTCTGTTTTGATGGATCATGACGGACCTGTTAAGTGTTTAACGGCGGTGGAAGAAGCAGATGACGATGTCGATAACGGAGATAAAGCAGATCAACGGTGGATAGTGTACAGTGGGAGTTTAGACAAATCGGTTAAAGTGTGGCGCGTGACGGACTACGCGTCCTAATTATTTGAACGTTTAAGTCAATAGCGCGTGAAGGTGTGAGCATGACGGAATAGTACGCGGCCCATACCATGTGATTGTTGCTCTTTGTCGTAAAGTGGGAATTGATTGGGAGGCAAATAGGTAGATCTTGGTACAACTGAGTGACCAATAAAGAACTGCCACGTAACGTGACATTGTCTTTTCTTGTAAAGTTTAAGAAAGTCGTGTAGCCTTTTGTTGTTTAGATTTTTTCTGTGTTGTTTGTACATATTTAAATCATGTGTAACCAGAAGAAGAAAGAAAGTGGAGAAAGAAAGGAAAGAAAGATTCCGCTACAATTAAAAAAATAGAAAAATATTAAATGTAACTTGTTTGTATATATTTATTGGATCATATGTTTTTGTATATGGTTGGTTGTCATCGTTGAATGAATTCCACCTTTTTTATGGTTGTTTTCTTTATTTTATTTTGGAAACGGTAAGATGACACTGCGACTGGAGATTTTGTCATACGTAAGGTGGATTTGTTAGTTCAGATTATTGAAAATGAGGTGACCCTCTGTAAATGTGATATTTTATAGTCGATGAACATACGTAACGCAACAGTTAACTGTCTAATAACCTTTCTATATGATTCATGCATCTATATCTAATATCTATTGTTTGTTTTGACTGGATTTTATTGTTCAATCAATTGGTTTCTTCTATAATTAGAAAAATCACGAAATATAATTCAAGAAACATTTGTGTTATATTTGCATGTGATTATTCTTATTTATTAGCGTTTTGTATGAAAAATCTTGTAAATTATAAGGGAAACATTTTTAAGTCTGCATTTTTGACGAATATCTCTCAAATATCTAAGTAATTTTGATAATCTCATTTCTAATATATGATTCTTTATATTTTCCAGTCTATTTTTCTATTAGTTGAAATGTGTTTAAATGTACATATATAGATAATTTTTTATTTACAAAATATACAAATCAATATTTTTTTAATGTGCATGACCTAATCTAAAATAATAATTAAATCAAACATAAAAATTATTAAATATAATACATAATATTTGCTCACTTTTAGCAACCATCACATGTTTTCCTCAGAAAACACACGAGTTACATATACTAATTAACTTCACCAATTTAACACCGATCCTAAACATGTACAGATTAAATAACTAATAATAAATCCAAGTTTTCAATTAGAGAAATTTGGATATACCTTATCATGACATACATCCAAGACCACTCCAGCTTGGATGGTTGATAACATTAGCTCTGATATTAATTTGGGTTAGTATTTCTGCATTTCTTTTGCTTAAATAAATTAATAAAACTATATGTTATATGGAATAAGAGACGATACTTAATCGATATGACTTAAGTCACAACTCAGAAACAACACGGTGGAAGTTAAGTTAAATGATGTGCTTCGTAAAGAAACCGATGTACTACATTAATAGTCAAGTTTGTTGTGAATAATAAACCAAGCCTGGTTACTATTGTTATATGAAAAAATGTATTGCATTGGTAGTTTATAAGTTCCAGTTTTCTTTACATACTTTATGGAAATTGGAACATTCAGGTTACAATTTATAAATCTACTTCTACAATTTGTTTTATTAAATATCTTAGTGAATTAATCATCACAACCGACCTTAGCTCAGTTGGTAGAGCGGAAGACTGTAGTGTTTGCAGATAATCTTTAGGTCGCTGGTTCGATTCCGGCAGGTCGGATTTTTGTATTTATCTTTAACGTTCTTTAGGGCCCGTGAGAAGAAGAAGCCCAAGAGCTCTTTTTGTTTTTGTTTACCTTATTTTCCTTGGAACGCTCATAAAATAAAGAGAGCAGGCCCATACATGTAGAAAAGAAGATAACAACCCAATTTATTATACTAACCACCACTAATAGGTCTGGGCGAAAAATCCGAACCCGAAAAACCGAACTAAATCCGATCTAAAAAATAGTAGTAAAACCGAAATGAATCTGATTAAATATCTGAGTAGATTCAAAATTTTGGTATTTAGATAATTGAAACTGAACCTGATCCAAACCAAAATATTTCGGATACCCGAATATATTCGAATGAGATTTATATATTTGAATATAATAATTATTTTTAGATTTAATATCCTACATATATCTCAAAATTTTGGTATCTAGATAATCGAAACTGAACCCGATCCAAACCAAAATATTTCGGATACCCGAATATATTCGAATGAGATTTATATATTTGAATATAATAATTATTTTTAGATTTAATATCCAACATATATCCAAAATATTCAAAAATGTATACAAATAGTCAAAAGTAAATATACAAAATAGTAAAACAATACTTTTCTTTTAACACTGGTCAATTATGCATTACAAACTATGAGAAATATTACATAGACGATATTATAGCCGACAATTCTACCTACCTTATGCAGATTCACGTCTGACTGCATCACCCTGAGCCGCAATATGAAATCCATCCTGACGGTACGCCTTACGCCATGCTGAAGATCTATTGTAAGTCTTTTCTCCAATCTGCATAATTCTCCATTCACCTTTTTCGGGAATTTAAACCTTAACCACTAGGCTACGGTGCTTCCACAGTAAAACAATACTAAACATTAAAATAATTAAAATCTCTGTTGAATCTTCATCCAAATATTCAATCCAAACTAATTTTATGTTAATTTATATATTTTGGCATACAATACTCAAATATATATGTTATATACTTTTTTATTTTTAGATTTTGGGGAAATTTAAGAAATGTATAAATTTAAAATTAAAAAAAGTAATTTAAATGGATTATCCGAATCCGAACCAAACCCGCAAAGATTTAAACCGAACCCAAACAAAAATTTATAAATATCCAAATGAGACTAAAATCTTTATACCCGAAAATCTGAAACCGAATGAATCCGAACCGAATCCGAATGAATACCCGAACCGAATCCGAATGAATACCCGAACCGAACGCGGACCCCTAACTAATGCTATCTTTGTCGCTCTACAATTTTGTTTGTGCTTTATTTAATCTTAAAGGCAAAATTAAACTATCGTTTGATTTGATTTGTTTTCTTTTCAATTTGGTAGTAAATGCCTAAATGGATTCATCGTAATTTCCATTTTCTGACTAAGTGGAATCACTCTTTAGTTTCCACTTAGAGTGGATGGAGCGTGACCCAAATCTATCCTCAATAGTTTATGGACTCTTACTTTTCTTGGGTCCTAATCTAAGTTAGGTCAAATTATTCATTATTGTTATTTTATATTACATCAAAAGAGGAAAATTTGAAGTCCGGAGACTGAGAGACAGTATCATATAAATTTTTAGCACTTTGATCTTCGTAATTCAAATCGAATATTTCATCATTTTGTAATATTTATAGAAGACATGTTATATTTTCAAATGGTAGTGAGTGCCATACCTAATAAACATAGTTGAAATAATCTTTTTTTAAGAAAATTTACTGAAACAATCCTTCCAACCAATTGAAATAATCATATCTAAGCATAGGTGAATCACATAGGTGAATCATCTAATATTTTTATAACTCTATATCCGAAGAAGTCACACTCGACTTTGCATCTCTAAAACTTAGTGTCAATTATTAAGTGCATGCACGAACCTTTGTATCACTATCCTATAATATTAAAGTTTATATCTTTTGAAAAATCAAAAGTTTAAATAGGAAAAGAAAGTGAACCTGTAAATGAATAAGATTACTCTACCTTTCGATAACGAAATTTATTGCAGTATTATATATACTCAAATATATATATATATAAATTTTATTCTAAGTTACGTTTAACATTTGATTAACCTTTTGTGTCGTCAATATGTATGTATATCTTGGTTTATGGCATAAGAAATATAAATGAGATCTGATTCATAGGCATGGGAGTAAGTTTCTTTCTCACAATTCAACTAAGATTCTTGATGCATAGGTATCGGAATACGTTACTTTCTCACAATTTTAAATTATTACTTATTGGCAAAGCCACTTTTTCTGCTTCTTTTTCCTCAGCTTTTATTTTAGTGGTATATTCCTTCACGCAACCAACTAAGATATCTCATCTGTATATAAAGACTTCTTAACAAACACATCATTCAACACTAGTATTTACCACGAAAATTAAGAATAACAAGATACACTAAAAACATTAGAATGGGAACGTTTTTAGGACACTTTGTCCCTGGTCTCTCACTTGCACTTCTTGGACTTTGGCATCTCTTCAACACCATAAGATCTTACTGTCTCAAAGGCCCTGAAACTTTCTCTGCCAAGTTCTGGTTCCCTTTCCCTAAACTCAAACATCTCGAGCTTGTCTTGATCCTTTTCTTCTCCTTCTTCGCCATCATCCTCTTAACTATAGACTTCCCTGAATTCAACTTCTCCTCTTTCAAGCCAGACAACCTAGAACATGCTTCCATGTTCCTCCACCTCATTATCTTCGCATGTTTCGCTCTCTTCTGCGAACTAACCCTTTGCTCAGATCTCTTCTCCGGCATAATAGGGATCCTCTCTGCTTCTGTCTTTGCACAAGAACTCTTCCTCCTTCATTTTCACTCCACTGATCACTTAGGTCTTGAAGGTCACTATCATTTCCTTCTCCAGCTCATCGCTTTTGTCTCCTTCTCCTCGGCTCTAGCTTCTGCTTCTTTTCCGAAATCCTTTTCTGCAGCTCTTGTCCTCTCGGTTTCGGTTATGTTTCAAGGATGCTGGTTCTTGAACATGGGTTTCATGCTTTGGGTCCCAGGGTATGTTCCTAGAGGTTGCGTGAGCAACACGGCGTCATCTGATAGCAGAAGTGTTGTTCATAGTAGTGCGGTAGCTTGTGAGTCTCCTGGCGCTGAGGTTCGAGCAAAGGCTTTGGCGAATCTTCAGTTTAGTTGGATTTTGTCTACTATATTGATCATTACTTGTGCCTTGTGCCTTAAGTTTTCCTGCAAAGTTATGTTGCCTAAGAATAGGTCGTCCTCGGAGTATGAACGTCTTTGCCGACAAGGAAGTGATCGCTCACCAGTCTTGACGGTGGAAGTACCGGCTAGTTCCGATCAACAATAGATTTTGTTATCTTAATTTGATAATATGGTGTATTATGAATGTAGATATACAAATAACTAGCCCCAAATAATAAGTCAAAAACATAATTTACATATTTTCAAGAAGACGAGTGTAAAACCATGTACAATGGTGTTTTTATTGAACCAAATGCTCCCGTACTCCTGTCCAAAACATTTTGTTCCCAAATACTCCTTCCCGGAATTCACCCCCCAAATAAATCCGAATAAATCTTTATTTAAATAGGAAAATTTAGTAAAAGACCAGAACACCGAAAGAAACTCGAATAATTACAAGGCAACCAGAATTAGGATCTCTAGTGTCCATAACTTCAAAAACATTACTGAAACTTTGTGTAATTATATAACTTGATGTAAGTGTAACTGGAATCTAAGTTGAACTAATTCACACTTGTAGTAACTATACAACTTAGTAAACCTTCAACTAATTTTGATTGTTTCCTGTACATTTGCAATATGTTATTGATATATTTAGTGATAACATATCGATTCAACTTTGATTACAGTTAATCCAAGACATATAAAAATAGTTATTTATTTGCATTATGTTACTGATATATTTAGTGAAATTAAAATAAAAAAACTATAGACATTACATTAAGGGAAATGTATTTTACATAAAGCTTAGAAAAGTACATAACGGTGCATGGCATAACTTATAAACACACGAAAATACTTCATCCCTGATCTTCAATTGGCCACTGAGCAGCGGTCAAATGAATATCATTGCAAAAGTCCCAAATTGCACATTGCCATAAACAACGATTGCATTTTCACCGGGTTCTTGATCCATCTAAGGAGACAACAAACACCGGTTGTATCATTTCAGAGCACCAGAAATTATAATTGATGATGGGATCTATCTTTTCCAATAGAGACATAAAGATCTGTAGTTTTTCGTAACCCCAGTGACCTGAGGATACCTTAGTAGCGATCATGTGATCCATCTGATCAGCAATCTCATGTGTAAAAGTAGGAAAGTTGTGAACCAATCCTCTTTCATCAACACTAAATGCTAAGTTGAGCATATCATCAACGTACTTGGCCAACATAAATCCCCTCTCACCAGCAAGACGAGTTTTTTCCCTTCCTTGATCAAGTAAATGGAGGACGAAGAACTCATACATACCTCGCAAGCAGATGGCCTGTGGATTACCGGCTCGGTAGCACTTAAGCATGTATGTTCTGACAGCATTAACCTCATCAATCTAGTAATTCAAGTGAATAAGATCTACAGATTTGTAGAGGTATTCTTTTATGCCAATTTGATTGAAGGCGGGTAATGCAACTTTTGCACTACCGAAGTCCCGGAGATGGTTTGTTACTACCTTAGGGAGAATCTTGTGAAGCATGGAAGGAGGTAGAGAAGCCAAGTTAGAGTTCGACATGGTGAGATATTTGTTTTATCATGTAAATGGAAAGATTAGCGTTTTATTTATTTGGACAAACCCTTCTATAAATGTGATGATCCTCAACAGTGGAGAAGATATAAGATTGTATTTATCACGGTAGTTAATTGTGATTTGATAGAGGCCTCGAAAAGGCACGACTTCTGATTGCAACAGTCACATGCGTTGGATTTGAAACTTTGTAAAACTTTAAATGATAAAAATAAATAACTTCTTAAAACTAAGTGAAAAAACTGAGTTAGATTGTCTAAATATATGAAACTAAGAAAACGTTTAACAATTTAGTTGTAACAATTTTGATAGTCTAAATATATGAAACTATGTAAACCTTTAAGAAATAAATATATTATTCAGTAAGAAATATAGGGGATAATAAATGAACAGTAATTTAATTTGTGTAATAATGATTTATTACCGCAACTAAAAGTTGTAACTCTTCCATTTAAGAGTAATTTGAAAGACGGTGCCTTCCCCTCCATCATTTTCTGATTTCTTACCCCAACACAACAAGTTGAGTTCAGTAAGAAAGACACGACTTTTCACACTAACAGTCACCTATGATCATCATTACACGTCATTTAAATCCCACAACACTAAACTGTGTAGATCATCATTACATTTGCATTCAATTTAAGAAACCCTCAATTTAATCTCCACTCCACCGCAGTAAGTTAAGTTAAATAGTCTCCTTTATATCTAAAAAACATTTCACCGCAAAGAAAAAATTCATCATCTTTCAAATATGGAACACTACAATACTCTTGGTGAAGTTGTCTATAACGAGAAGGTCAAGCATTGGCGTTTCAAAGTGAAAATTATAAGGATCTATTCTTTCAATTCCTATGTTACCGGCAATAGACCCCACTATGTTTATGTCCTAGCAGATAAACATGTAAGTACAAAATCATCATCTCTCAAGTTTCTAATAACAACAATGGAAAATATAAATTTGCTCGTTGAACTTAATTTATGCAGGGAACCAAGATGGAGATGACCATCTATGATATATATGGAGATAGGTTTAGAGGCCTAGAGAAGCAAGAGGGAAAATGGGTGGAAATCTTTATTGTAGAAGTTGGCCGTGCCCATTCAGGTTTCAAGGCAGCAAAATCCAAATTCACACTAACTGCTACTGGCGATACCCAAATCCACATCATCGATCCTCTGAACGATCAGCTTTACTTTGAGTTCAAAGGCATTCATGAAATCCCTCACATGAGCTACAAGGAGAAAACGTTTCCCATAGGTATGAATTCTAACTAATCAATATATATCATATTTTTATGTAGATGTAAGTAACGGAATCTAATATACTTATCTGGTAGATACAATGGGACTGGTCTTTAAGACGGAAGCCCATTTCGATGATCCTGAAGGACCAAAGATGGTGTTTTACATAAGGGACAACATGTAATTATTAAGTAACATATGATAAAAAAATGTTTGCATTAGTGTAATTGACGTGTAATTGACTCACCTTGTTTTATTCATCATAGTGAGAGTCAGATAAATGTGTGGCAACTGGGAAGCATGCTTATGCCTTCCGGGAAGGGTTTGAAAATAGGGGAGGTCGTGGACAAGTGATTGTGGTCCTTAAGATGTGGAGGGTTCGCGACTATTTCCGTAAGTGAAAGTTATGCTTATGTGTTCAGTTTTAAATGTGTTAGTTGACTAAAACCTTCTCTAAACTCATTTATACAGCTTATTCTGGTCCTACAGAAGAATGGCTTAAGACCGAGGGGGACTTATCTGACTTCAGGTTCAATCCGCGCTTGCCGGACGTAGAGGAGTTCAGACAATCGGTTAATAACAGTGACCCTACGGGACTATCGGGCCTTTGTAAGGTTTTATCTAATGTATTAGTGTTTCTGAAACTTGGTTTGTGATGTTGAACTGCGTTAGTGTGTATTAAAAATTGTTTTCTTAACTTTTGTAATTGTCCAAGTGCGTGAACCTAATAATAACTTGAAGTTAACATGAAGTCCGTGTTCGTATAACCAGGTCAAATTTGTGTTAGGTTCAATTTCTCAATTTTCCAACATCGTAAACATTTGAGAAACTTTTTAGTTTACCAAACTTCGTAGTAGTTCAACTTAACTTGAAAGTTGGTGTTCGTATAACCAGGTCAAATTTTGTGTTAGGTTCAATTTCTCAATTGTCCAACATCGTAAACATTTGAGAAACTTTTTCAGTTGACCATACTTCATAGTAGTTTAAGTTCGCATAACTTAGGAGAAACTTAGGAAAAACTTAGACAAACATAATGTTTAATTTCACATAAATTACAAAAAACTTAGACAAAACAGAATGTTTGACAAAGTCACTAGTTTAAGGAATCACTTGTACATCATAATTCGACCGAAACTACAACGACAATGATGATACTAACAACACAACATCCTGATATCATTATCTTAGGCATTATTTTGGGACCTACACTACTTATTGTTGTTGTTGCTTTGAGCATTTGAACTTCTTATTCTAGCATTCGAACTTGGTACTCTAAATGTTCAATCTCATCGGTGAAAGCTTCGTCGACCCATTTGAAGACGTGATCGTCGTTCTCGAGCTACAGCATTCCAAAATTTTATTCAAAATATTGAAGAAACAACCCTTCGATAACTAAAGCTAAATGGATGTTACCCTCTTTTTGGCCGCATCGAGACACCGATAATACCGGCGATATGGATTTGGACCGGATTTGGAGATGAGCTTGGTGATGCTCTCCCCGCACCAACACCTCTTAGGTATCCCCGGAGTTCTTACTCGTCATCTCCGACCCTCGGTCGGGGAAGATGAAGCGGACGTAACTGAGTTCGACATTAGGGAATTTCGGTTGAGAGAGAGAGAGAGAAAGAGAGATAAAGGGAAGAGAGAGAAAGTAAATCTAGAGAATGTGAGAAAACGCAAAAGTAAGAGTTTTAGTACTAACTGGATTGGGAAGGGGGGGGGAGAGTGAGATTAGAAATTTGAAAAGCTGGTGGGCGAGAAATTTTTAGCCTAGTATTTTCGTGATTGAAGTTTCACCAAATTTGCAGTTTTACAGAAAACATCAAAGTTGTACTTTATAGTTTTCTCCAATTATCTTGGTTTTACTCTATTACAATGACTGATTTTATGGTTATACCAGTTATGTTCTCTATACTAGATTCATTTCTCATTTGTCCATTTATACATAAACTCAATTTCATTACTTAGTAAGATTTCGAATGAGACAAGGTGAATATTAACGAAAACATATAAAAAGATAGTGTAATCCGACATAATGATTACTAATAAGCAACGAGATTTTTTTTGGTTCTGATAAAATCATAATCAACACAACCCAAAAATAACTCATAAAATACCATCTTAGTACTTTCATAACAAGTCTAAAACTTACAATCCTATTACTCAGTTTACCTATTGTACTTATACCAATAAAGGATAAGGTGTCACTTAGTTGCACAACACAAATACAAATCTCACATTTCATCGTTTCCTTTTGTGTTTCTTGTGGGAATGTTCATTGTGTTCCTTATGTTCCAAACCAATACCCACATTATCTTCTTCTCCATATCCACTCTCACGCTCACCATAGTTCCTACTACATAAGCTTTGATTCTCAACTCTCGATAGTTGCTCGGTTATTTGAGATATTTTCAATTCTTGGGTGTCCTCTACATGCAAAATACTTCTTCTTTGTTCTTTATCCACCGATATTAGATAAACAAACACATCTTCATCATCCAAAACATATGATTGTCTCTTAGATTCCACTACCAGTGGAATGTAACAAAATTTCAGCCTCTTCGTAAACGGATCTATTCCCTTCTTCCTGTATATTCTCTCATTTAACAACAAATGGGTGATCTCCTCCAATGTTGATTTCGTAAAGGATATAGCATACAAACGACCATCGGTTGGAATCCATCCCTATAGTATTAATTGAGAAACATTGGGATGACACTAACCTTGATGTTGTAAGTTATTTACAACAGAACCAGCTGACGTGTTACCTTCTCACGCCTTCTCAACCTCCTCTTAAAAGTACCATTTATTCACTAGCATAATTACAGTTCTGCCATTGAGATATATTGGACTAACATTATTGTATAGGAAAAATGATTGTCAGATACCTGAAGTATTGTTCACTACATGGCTGACCATGCAAAGTAAAGAAATGCACACTCAGCTATGTGAGGTATATGATATGCATACTAACATCCATGAACTTTATGTTATGTAGCCAACATTACAAGACCAATTATTCTAATTATATCACAAGGCTAATTATATTAATAAAAAATATAAATGTAAAATTTTTTTAAGATATGGAAAATCTTTTTATTTGATTTTTTTTAATTATTAAGAATATTTTAATTTATTTTTTATACAATAGTATTAAAATTAATGTTATTTTAGAAAAAAATAAATTTATTTTAATTTTACATATTTGTAATATTTTGTTAGTTTAGCCTTTATTTTTATACATGAATTAAATAATTATTTATATTTATAATGTAAGGATAGAAAAGTATTTTTTTAATGAAACTACATAACTAGGTATATTTGAAAACGTTTTTATATCTCTTTATAAATGTCTTTATAAAAATTTTCAATAAACTAAAATGGTTTTAATATTTTTAATATTTTAATACAAAAGATTTTTGCAATTAAATACTTAAATTTGTTTACTGAAAATGTTTATAAAGAAACTTTAAAGAGATAAAAACTTTTTGAAAAATATTGTTTTAATGACTTAACTATTTACATAATTATTTATATTTATATATTTTTATAAAAAATGGTAAAAAAGTCTTTTTCCATTTAGTGAAAAATGTATTTGTAAAAATATATCCTTAATGAAGGAAAAATGAATTGTGCTACAACAAATAGGGTAAAAAAAGAATTTCACCTAACAAATCATATAGAAAAATAAAATACAAACTATTAAAAATATAAATTAAAATAAAGTTAAATTTTTTTTCTAAAATAAAATATTCATAATAATAAAAATATAAAATATATAAAGGTTTTTCATATCTTAAAGCGTTTTTATATGTTATATTTATTATAAATGTAATTAATCTTGTGATGTAATTAATTGTTATTAGCCCTGTGATGTTAGCTACATAACAACATAAAGTTCATGGATGTTACTATGCCTACCATATACTTCGTGTAGTTGAGTGTACATTTTTTTACTTTGCATGATCAGCCATGTGATGGCCAATACTTCAGATACCTGATAATCATTTTTTCTATTGTATATGTATTACAAAGTATGTTTTCACTTTTTGTTATGATAAAAGACAATGATGCTCTTATTTCTTCCTCTTCTCTCTCCTCTCTCCACATAATTTGATCTCTCGGCAACAAAAAAAACCATTTTCATCTCAAAATTCTGGTGTGTGAATATCTATATACTGGCATGTTTCATACTTAATCAAGATTATTAATTTAGTGATATAAACGTTGATCGGATTAGAAAGTGAGTATCCAAGGAAAATAAAAAAGCAAAAGCAGAAGAATACGTTTTCATGTTCAGGAGCCGAGAAGATGAAAGACTCTTTGGATCCATATATTTTAATAAAAAGGGATCAATGTGCTCTTCCTTTAGATTTCAATTTTAATAAAAACTGTTTTCAGTGGCTTTTCTCTGTAATATAATTATGCTCATGCTTTTGATTCAGACACAAATGAAATATGTAGACAGAGTTTCATGGCTAAACCAATTTTCACATTTATATTAAAAATCCGATTGAGAGATCTTTATGTTGACGGTGGCCGTACGAAGGATTAGCGAGACAAGAGAGTCCGACCACCGTAATTTCTGGCGACACTTTTTGTTTCCGACCACCATTCTTTCTGGCGAAAGTTCTATGTGTAGAGTTGGTATCCATTAATTTTATGGGTTTATTTTAATTTTGTGGTATGTGGGCTTCATCGGTTTGTAATTGTTAAACGGCTTTAAGGCCTATTAAGTATAAAAGATTGGAAAAAAAAGAATCCATAATATTCAGATACCGTAAAAAAATCTCATTATCATTGACTGGCTTTCAAAATTATGGAAACTAAACAATACATATTTGACAATAGTAGATTTGTTCGAAGTGATATGATAAAGCATGCAAAAAGAATGCAAGAAAGTGATATGATAAAAAAACACCCGCCACTAATAATGCATGCAAGTGATATGATAGTACCAAGTGATAGTTTGATTTCAAAATAGCCTTATTAAAGCTGGAGGACCGAGACAAGATCCTCTGTTAATGCATTCCTATTAACAAACTGACAAAAGGTTGAACAACAGCCTTATATAAGTACATTCTCCAGCATAGGTTTGAATATCATCATTCTCAATTAAGTCTATATATACGCCTCATATTATTTGCTTTGGAAAATCAAAAAGCCGACCCATGAGTTGTCCATATCAATAAAGAAACACCAAGTTCCAAGGAAATATTTATAAAGTACAAACCAGATATAGTTTAGTGGGAGGAGAGACAAACCCTATTAACATAAATCACGGTATAAGAGAGCCTTTGTACCGTGAGCTATTGACATAATTTTTTGTATAAGAGTTAGGGTGTCCTCCAGCATCCTGTTTTTGCTTAGAACAAAGCCTTATTAAAGCCCTAAACTATCCAGCATCCTGATTTTTCACATCATTCTCAAAAACCCTTCTTATTAAACATATCGTCCTCCACCTTCCTGCACTTTCAGAGAACACCCAACAAAGACAGACCCAATACGATGGTATCGGAAACCTCATGGAACAATTACAACACGTCCGAAATCGGTGAGAATGATGACTACAACGACTACTCAGACGCAGATCCCACCAGCTATTTCAGAAACCTTAGCCTGCGATATTTTACTGCGGAATCACTCTGAATGTTGACTGAGAATGAATGGCTCAAGGAACAGTGCTTAGAGAATGACAACCCTGAAGCCCACTATTTTGAGGGCATACTTTAATACTTCGTCCACAAAGATAAACCAACAGACATCTTTCATCTACGAATCAGCTCTTGGGAACAATTCAAACGGTATGTATCTTTACGGTTTGTTAATGATTGCTTCCGGTCACTATAGAACCAGTAAACAGTATTTGGATAAACTCCAATGGGAAAAGAATCTATCAACCTCCGATCATTGCTGGGAAAGAATTAAGAACTCACTAAGTGCAATCGCTGTTACTATGAATATGCGGTACTATGTAAATATGGTCAACCTTACGCCACGGACAAACTGTGATATCATTAAGATGGCTGAAGTATGCAAGCACTGTTACTACTTCAAAAGGCTTAAGTTATTTTACGACTTTGCTACTACTAAATAGTTGTATGTTTAAGGTTTGTATGTTTCATTTAAAGATGCTTAAGAATGATTATTACTAATCCCTAATAGTATAGGTGGTCTATATGTCAATTATTTTTACTCATGCATATCACAACATGAATATTTATAAATACATAAACAGCGGATGCTTAGATAATTATAAAGGAATAAAATATATAAATTGGGCTTTGATTGTATTAATTTCCCTTAAAGCCAAATAAGGTAGATTAAACAAAATATAAAAATTTACACTTCTACAAACATGTTGTTATTTATGAATGTAATTGAAATTTATATGAATATATTTTTTGTCATTATAAAAAATTTTCTCTTATGTTTTGCAATCGTGATACAAAGTGACATTTATGTTTTGCATTTGTCTAATAGATCATTTGTCTAATAGTACGTGGTCTGTGAAGTTAAATGACAAGTTTCCGACCACCATTCTTTCCGGCTAAAGTTCTATATCTACAGTTGGTATCCATTAATTTTATGGGCTTATTTTAATTTTGTGGTCTGTCAGCTTCATTGGTTTGTAATTGTTAAATGGATTTAAGGCCTATTAATAAAAAGATTGAAAAAATCTGTTTGTTGGGAGATATAGTTCTAATCCGACCATAATATTTCCGACGTGTATAATTAATTAGATAGATATACAATTTCTACTAATTTGGTAATAAAAAATCATCAGTAATTAGATTGCAATATTTTTGGATATTCTCAAAAAAAATTGGTGAATTTGCTATCTACATTACTGATTATCTTCAATGTTGATTTCAATATTAAACAGAAGTTTCCAAATTTATTAAACGTGATTAGTGAGTATATTGCGTAAATGTTTGGCTTGCCAGACTTTAAGACTTAAACGTAGAATCAACCCTAAGGTTTTGGTGTACTATATAATCACCCCCTTTCATCAAACATACATCACTCACAAAATTTTTATGATAATCAACAGCGAAAAAAATAATGGCGGTGTTTGATCAAGTTTCCCAGTTGAAGCCCTACAAGTCCATGTGGAAAATTAAGGTGAAGATAGTTCGCATGTGGAAGCAGTATTCAGCCCAGGGCGGTGAAACTATCGAATTAGGTTTGGTAGATTCCAGTGTGAGTTTATCAAACTATATTTTCTTTATACAATTATAAAAAAAATGATGTAATATTCATATGTTACCATTCTCTTCCTACAGGATGAAAAATCCATGCCAGGGTTAAGAAAGATCTGGTGGCTCAGTTTGATACATTGCTAAGTGAAGGTGACTCAAAGATTATGATTAATTTTGCAGTCACTCACGCCGCTTACCGGACAACCAAACATCCCTACAAGATTGGTTTTCTTGCCACAATGCGTGTGCGAAGCTGTGAGGATTTGCCATTGAATGTGACTGGTTTAGATCCGGCAAACTTCGGTCAACTTTTAGATGGGACCTTAAATATTGAGTATCTGGTTGGTAAGTATGTTCATATTCATTCAAGTTTACTTTATGAGTGTCTTTTTAACGAAACTATTGATTAATCTATTTTGCGTTTCATCGGTTTTATAGATTTCATCGGCCTGATAATACAACTCCCATATCTACTGATGGGACATCACAATCCGCGAATAAACTTAACCCTCAAGCAGAAGGTAATTAATTTTGCTCAACTGATTGTATTCATTAACATAAATACGTAGAACCACACTACTATCAACTTACTGCATTCATATGTGATGCTGAATTCAACAGAGCAGAGTATGAATCCCCCAACAAAAAAGGGTAAAAGGGATAATCCAAAATTTTCAAAAGGGAGTTCATCAGAGAATTTGGACGTTACAGCTGCGAATAATGGAAATCCATTGCAACTGGTCCACAGAGCCAAACCCGTCAAAAAATTAACCTTCACATTCAAACATCAGGTAATGAATTCTCATTGTCTTATTTCGATTATAATGTAATTCGTGAAATCTAACTAATCTAACTCGACAGAACAGACTATGTATCCTAAAACATCAGTGCCTACCAGGGAGACTCAAAAAGGTATTTTTTTGGAGTTCCTTTGTTTACAATTGTTCGGTCACAGATCTCGCAAGAAGATATACAATTGGTAATGGATCTCAGCCCCAAACCAGTCAAGGAACTCTTGATCCTCACAATCAAGTAACATATATTCAATTGTCATATATCACCGCATTCACTGCAATGTATAAAACATAACTACTATCAAATTTTATGACAGAAAACCTTATGTGGAATTCAACAGAATATACTAGATGTCCTCCCAATAGAGTACCGATACGTGATCATCAAAAAAGTAAAAGTGGGAGTTCTTTTGTTACTAATTCTGACATCAGAGCTCATTCTACTGGATTACAGTCTCAAAGGAGTCAAATTTCAAACCTTCACAGTCAAGTAAAAGGTAACCCATTGTCATAATTGGATTGTCGTCATTAAATTATGACTCTGTTCAGCGTAAGTGATATTTATTGTTTCACATCATACACTCTGCTCACTTCAGCTGGAAGTCCAAATCCAAACTACTCCAACTAACTCTCGCACTACAGTTTCGCTTAAAACTCAAGAAACTGTTGTCGTCTCAACCAATATTGCGGAAGATGAGTCAGGTACGATGTAGATAACAAGCCAAAAAAAATAATATTAAAATCTTTTGCATGCTCTTCAACATCATTCGGACTTTCTCTTCAGATGTACTAACTATTATTACTGCGCCCTGCGCGGTTACATTATGAATAATCAATCCATGGTTGTCCAATTGACAGATTCTGATGATGATTTATGGGATTGCACAAGCAGCGAAGGCGAAGATAATATCTCAGACTCAGAAATCTTTGAGGATGATTATGCTAAAAAGATTGAAAGGCAGAAGCGAATAGATATGGTTGCAAATCGATTCGCACAAGTGTTAAGTAGTTTGATGAACAAAACCTCGCCTCCAATAACTAATGATGGGTTAGAGAAGAAAACAAAAAAAGGTATTTTTTTTTTACTAAAACTCTAAAACTTGGTCGAACCTCTATAAATTAATACTTGATAAATTAATAATATATATAAAAATTAATATGAGATGTATGTCGATCCCAATTTGGACCGGTTCAAAATTTGATATAAATCGATAAAATAATAATTTTATATGACTGGATATAAATTTATGGTCCCATTAAAATTATAAATTTCTAATATATATATGTATACATATTATACATCAGTAAAAAACTATCATTATATTGTTTATTTTATATTCATAATGAATTCAGCTTTATATTTTTAACACTTAATTAATCTTTTTATGATAAAATTTAGTTATATTATATCTAAAATGACATATAAATTCTATGCATTATATATTATATATTAAAATCGAATAATATAATAAATTTAATAGAATATTTCAAATCGTAAGAATTAATAATAACTACTATCTGTACACGAAAATCAAATATTTTTATTATCTTACAAAATAAATATATCTTTAAAAGAGATTTAAATAAGGAAAGTTCTGTAAATCCATATAGGGATAAATTAATAAAAAAATACCCAATATTATCAGTTTAAAGTCCTAATATTATTAATGTATATCTAAATGATATATTCCGTTTGTAATAAATATTCTATACGACTATCTTTTATGCAGTGGTAATTCTGAAAAAACAAAAATAAGAGAAGACTTGGTGGATGCCATAATGAATATGTTAAGGATCTCTAATGTTCATGTGAAAACCTTCCGCAATGCTATGGAAAGATTTAATGATGATGAAGAACTGATGAGGTCTCATTGGTCTTGATTCACAATCGTCTTAAAGATTGACGTGTTTACAATCTACCGACTTCTTCAGAAGTGGCGGCTTTTGGTTGTTGGTGATTTTTAGACAAATATGGACAAGCGTTACATCTTTGTGAGTTTCTTAATTGAACGACTTTAGTCATAAGCCCTAGCATTGGAACATTAAACTCACAAAATAGAAACAAGCTGAATCATTATGTAACACTATTCTAGCTTAAGTCTGTAATACACTGAGTATTTGTTGCAGCCAAAAAGATCACTTCAAGGGAATGCCGTTTCAGCGCGTTATAAAAAACTACCTGGTACAAGCTGGTCACTCCCCGAGCTCCATACCTGTTGAAGAATGGACAGCTAAAGGAAAGCTTCGTGGTCGCCTTAACACTAGGTAATTTTCTTTACGAGTAAAATCTCCAAATTTTTTTTTTTTTTTTTTTAAGATTAAAACCGAACCTGTGTGTTGTTGTTATTCAGCCCAAAACATGAGGCATTCATGTTGGGGACACCAAAAACCAAAGGATGTAGTACAGGTTAGATCCAACAAACACACCCTTTATATGTTCAAGGAAGTGGATACAGATGAGCATTACCAGCCAAAATCGCAAATAGGGATCATTAGCGTTATACTGAAACGAGAAATATGAAAATGAAAATCTCTCCTCTCTTCCTCTGTACATGAGGTCCATCTTCATACTCACTGTTTGTCCAAATCCTCTTTTGAGGTTTTGTTTTTTATTGATTATTCCTTTTGTTTTGTAATTTTATTTTATGTTTTCGAGGAAATATAATATTTGTTTAAGTTAATATACTTCCTTCTCCATTCGCTGAAAGGCTTTTAGACAGTTTGTGTTCATGAATTTAGTCTTCATAATAAGATTGTCTCCAACAAACCAAAAGTTACAACCAATAGATCATAGCCAGTTATTACATGTCTTAACATAAACTACATGAAACAAAGACTTTAAAGATCAGTAACAACATAGAACGAATGTTCTAACTATAACTGTCTAGTTATTTTGAGTGTCAATAGAGAGAAGCATGAGAGTAGACGACACTTGCATTTGACTAATGTTACTTTGAATCATACCATGCATGTTCATCATCTTATCTTCATATTCTTTGAGCTCCTCAAGAGAAAGATCCTCAATGGGCTTGTCAAACTTCTCTTCTCCAGCAGTTTCAAGCTGATTCTGAAGATCTTCGCCTCGTTTCTTCTCAACTTCAACTTGTTCCATGATCGAGTTAAGACGTTTACATATCCTCTTCTCTTGTCTATCTCTGTTACGTCTACCATTACCTGATGTTTCACAGCTATCTGAGTCTTCGGATTCGTTGTTATAACGCTCTACAACCAAATCAAAACACGGGCTCCCGTAGGGGTACGGTTTGTTTCCTGGTGAGAATACAAGTATACCAACCTCGGCATTGCACAGAGTCGCAAGCTCAGCAGCTTTCTTGAACAAACCCGATCTACGTTTTGAAAACGGGACTTTCTTTGTGTTTGTGTCTTGCACTTTCTCCATCTTAATCTTTCTCCTACCCATTTTTTGGTCTGTTTTTGTTTATGTTTTCCAGTTACTGTATTATTTGTTTCAGTTATTTCTTTATGTATTAATAGTAGTGAATGTGTGAAGGGTTTTCATTGAACCTCATCATCATATTCAAGTGAGTAAGTCAATTTTGCTTAGATACATACTTAGAGTCTTTGGTAAAAAATCTTGAATTACCTTTTAGAGCATTGAATACTTTCTATATATATTCAATCAATATCCTTGGATTTTTGACTATTGTTAGTATTATTTACAAGTGGACCTTTTTATTAAATGGTAGTTTGGAATATCTTAAAAGAAATTTACAAAGCTGACAGAAAATACCTTCTTACCAAATCCTCTATATATTAATTGAGAAACATTTGAAAAGTTGTAATCTTAAGTTTGTATTAATTAAAAAATAACATCATTTTACGTGGCACATCTCTATGCCTTCTATTTCAATTTAGAAGGATTATAGAGCAGGTAAAAAATGTATAGTCTAAAAATTATACGCTCTAGCAATATAATATTTCGCAGACTATAGTTGTTCGCATATATCAAATACTTATTGTTCCGCAGGCTTTCTTTAAATAAAACCTACAGAATTACCTAATGTGATTAAAATATATATATATATATATATATATATATATATATATATATATATATATGTCAATTAATGATTTTAAACAATAAAGATTTGATAAGAATCTGTATATTTTTTTATCATTTTTTCTTTTCTTTATTATTAAAATAAATTACACAGTTACATTAATCATTAACAAAAATCTAGATTTTTTTTGTGTATGTTGTATTTCGAATTTTTCAAAATGAATATATATATATATATATATATATATATATATGTCACTTAATGATTTTAAACAATAAAGATTTGATAAGAATCTGTATATTTTTTTATCATTTTTTTTATTTCTTTATTATTAAAATAAATTACACAGTTACATTAATCATTAACAAAAATCTAGATTTTTTTTGTGTATGTTCTATTTCGAATTTTTCAAAATGAATATAAATTACTAAAACTGTTAAAAGTCGCACATAAGCTTTTATGATCAAAGTTTACATTTTTTTCTATATTAAGATACAATTATTATAAGACCATATGAAGAAATAATTTTATTTTAATAGGTTCTATGTTAATATATATATATATATATATATATATATATTTCATATCATTTAAATTAAACTATACATCATATTGAAAATACATACTAATATTTTGATATTTGCATTGAACATATATTGAGAAGTTAATATTTTAATTTAAATCTGTCACTGTTTTTTTTAAAATGATTATAAATTATTGAAACTACTAAATATCTCACATTAAAAGAAATTCGTTGGTGTATAATTTTGTTATACAAATATGGAAATAATCATAAAATAATATGAGTAGAAACCTCATTTAATAAATATACATATTAAAAGTGTGCTATATATCTATGTTAATATTATTTAAATTTAATTATATATCATATACGATAGACAAGATTGATATTTATTTATTTATTTACCCTAATTGCGAATAAACAAGAGTGATCGTTAGACTTATATATACACACCAATTTATTACATAATAGTAACTTATTTATTAGTTATTTAATATATATATATATACACATTATTTTATTATTTAATAATATGCAGAAAAACATAAAATAAATAATAAATATAAAATACTTATTCTTCAAAAAGTGCAGATCTTAACCTAAGTATGTATCTCTTTAATTATAATAAATCTTAAGCATTATCTAAATCTTAGGCCAAAACAAACAAACGAAATGAGAATAAACTTCAAAATCATTATCGATATCGAGCAATAACCAAAATGAAAAAGACAAAAAAATATTGAAGATAAATAGGATTGACACGTGAACGTAAACTTCTCATAACTATAATTAACTTTTAAATTGCTAAATCATGATATAAAACCGAGCTGACATAGTTTCATTGTAACCAAACATACCCAAATTTTTTTGACCCAAACTTTTTTGACCTAAACATTAGGTTCTTTGCGGTAAGTGATATTTTGACATAAAACATTTTTAAAAATGAGATCAGCTCATCAGTAAACCAATTATGTATTACAAAAAAATATTTTAAGACCAACATTTTAATTCAATCAAGAATATAGATTTATTTTTCGAGATAATATTTTTAAATAATTTTTAAATAAATTTATCATGCGCAAGGAACATCTCTTATCCTAGTTAGCTTTTTACAACCAAAAATAATAAAGCTGGTTTAAACAAATAAAAAAACATTCTTTATATGATTTTATTTTAAGTATTAAATATTATTGAAAAAAAATTATATCTCTATAATATTATTTGAGAAGTCAGTTTTTTATGTGTCGCGTTCACGTTAATTGTTACCATGGTAAATTACAAAGTCACCCTTAGTTAATTAAAAATATTATATTTAAAAAAAGGAAAGAAATTTATTTTATGAAAACATACTTTTATACATATGTGAGCACGAAAGAATATGCTATATATAATGTTAGTTTATAAAACAAAAAAAGCAAAAGTTCACAAAAAATCTTGATATTACAAACAAAGTTTTAAAACATAATCACAAACATCACAATATATATTTTAAAAGTAACTAAAACATTTATTAATATCAGTATATTTTCTAAGATTATTACAGTAATCTTAATAACATAAACTAAGATATCTTTGATGAAATAAAAATATTTTATAATTCATACTACCAAGATGTTTATTCATTTTGCACAATGTTATATAAAAATTTTAGTTTTGATTTATTATTTATATAGGTTTTTAGCAGAATACATAAACAAAAATAAATCTTCAAATTATAATCAAACCTAGTATACCACTAAAACTTTCTAGAAGGTTTAATATTTTGATGTCTATTTTTAATTATTTTATATATTTATTCAACTTAATATACCTAAAATAAGAATACATAAACCAATATGAGTATTTAAGGTTAATTTATTCAGAATAGTTTTAGTTTATATTTTATACAAAAGCGTAAAGTTTACTAAAAAAAAATATTTATAAGTATTGATATCCATTGCTAAGTTTTAAAATTCCATCCATAATGTCGGTGTATGAAACTTTGTACTTATTATTACCTTATTTTCTATTATTTTTAGAAATCAGAAAATATCAAATTATACCAAAACAATTACCAAAAAAAAAACAGAATTACATATTTAAGCTAAAGATTTGGAATAATGCATTAACCAATTTTTGTTTAAATAAACTCAAAAGTAGGTGTATTTAGATTTAAATAAATGTATGTGATTCAATATAACCAACAAAATAAATACTTTAAAAATCAAATTTATATTCCAAAAAAATATGATTGGATTCAGAGAAGCTAATACAATCCAATATATCCAAGTAATACTAACTAGACTGGAAGTTTAATGCTCACGGAATAAAAATTAGGGTTTCTGATGAAAATCCTTTCTGTGTAAGACCTAAAACCCTAGAAACTGGTTGGTAAAGTTTGGGCCTATGTGTCTGAAGAACTGGAGAAGCCATATGTTGTTGCTAGATCATTTGCTATTGTGTGAGTAACGGGAAGGGGTTTCTTTGATTTTCTTTGCAGTTTTATCCGGAGAAAGCAGGTTCTTCTGCAACGAGGATGCAAAAGGTCATGTTCGAAACTCCAACAGGTGAAAAGATCAGGTCACGCAAGCAGCTTGAGAAGTAGTTGAAGTCTCATCCTGGGAGCCCTGATATCTCTGTGTTTTTCCTCATCTATATCTCAAAACCAGATTTTATTTATGCTCAATTCAATTTGGCATTCATATTCTTCATTGATTCATTTTCTGAAGAATTAAAATCCTTAATTTCAAATTCGTGTTCATAATTAACTAGTTGAGAACAATGGGTCTTGATCTATTTGGTAATATTTTTATTTTTCCTTATATTTCCAAATAACATATATAATAAAAAGAAAATACTCATAAAATAAAAAATAAATTATATTTAAAAAAGGAAAGAAATTTATTTTATGAAAACATACTTTTATACATACATGAGCACGAAAGCATATGCTATATATAATGTTAATTTATATAAAAAAAGGAAAAGTTCACAAAATATCTTGATATTACAAACCAAGTTTAAAACATAATCACAAACCATACAATATATAATTTAGAAGTAAATAAAACATTTACTAATATAAGTATATTTTCTAAGATTATTAAAGTAATCTTAATAACATAAACTAAGATATCTATGATGAACTAAAAATGTTTTATAATTCATACTACCAAGATGTTTATTCATTATATAATGTTATTTTTTACAAAAAAAGCAAAAGTTCACAAAAAATCTTGATATTACAAACCAAGTTTTAAAACATTATCACAAACAACACAATATATATTTTAAAACTATTTAGAACATTTATTAATATCAGTATATTTTCTAAGAATATTAAAGTAATCTTAATAACATAAACTAAGATATCTATGGTGAACGAAAAATATTTTATAATTCATACTACCAAGATGTTTATTCATTTTGCAAAATAATTTATTAAATTTTTAGTTTTGTTTAATTTTATATAGGTTTTTAGCAGAATACATAAATAAAAATAAATCTTCAAATTATAATCAAACCTAGTATACCACTAAAATTTTCTAGAAGGTTTAATATTTTGATATCTAGTTTTAATTATTCTATATATTTATTCAACTTAATATACCTAAAATAAGAATACATAAACAAATATGAGTATTTATGGTTAATTTATTCAGAATAGTTTTAGTTTATTTTTTAATCAAAAGCGAAAAGTTACTTAAAATTTACGAAAAAAATAATTCTCTATAAGTATTGATATCCATTCCTAAGTTTCAAAATTCCATCCGTAATTTCGGTTTGTTAAATTTGTACTTATTATTACCTTATTTTTTATTATTTTTAGAAATAAGCAAATATCAAATTATACAAAAAAGTTACCAAAAAAAAAAGAATTACATATTTAAGCTAAAGATTTGAACTAATGCATTAACCATTTTTTTAAATAAGCTCAGAGATAGGAGTATTTAGATTTAAATAAATGTATGTGATTCAGCATAACCAACAAAATAAATACTTTAAAAATCAAGTTTATATACCAAAAATCAAAATTCTTAATGCAACTAACAAAATTAATCAAAATTTTAATTTATCCAGAAAAAAAAATATGATTGAATTTGGAGAAGCTAATCCAATCCAATATATCCAAGTAATACTAAGTAGACTGAAAGTTTAATGCTCGAGGAATAAAAATTAGGGTTTCTGATGAAATCCTTTTTGTGTAAGACCTAAAACCCTAGAAACTAGTTGGTAAAGTTTGGGCCTATGTGTCTGGATATCTGGAGAAGCCATATGTTGTTGCTAGATCATTTGCTATTGTGTGAGTAATGGGAAGGGGTTTGTTTGGTTTTGTTTGCAGTTTTATCCGGAGAAAGCAGGTTCTTCTGCAACGAGGATGCAAAAGGTCATATTCGAAGCTCCAACTGGTGAAAAGATCAGGTCACGCAAGCAGCTTGAGAAGTACTTGAAGTCTCATCCTGAGAGCCCTGACATCTTTGAGTTTTTCCCCCATCTAGATCTCAAAACCAGATTTTATTTAAGCTCAATTCAATTTAGCATTCATATTCTTCATTAATTCATTTTCTGAAGAATTAGAAACCTTAATTTCAAATTCGTGTTCATAATTAACTAGTTGAGAACAATGAGTCTCGATCTATTTGGTATTATTGTTTATTTTTTCCTTATATACTCAAATAACATATATATTAAAAAGAAAATAACCATAAAATAAAAAACAACTTATATTTAAAAAAGGAAAGAAATTTATTTTATGAAAACATACTTTTATACATACATGAGCACGAAAGCATATGCTATATATAATGTTATTTTATACAAAAAAAAAAGCAAAAGTTCACAAAAAATCTTGATATTACAAACCAAGTTTTAAAACATAATCACAAACAACACAATATATATTTTAAAACTAATTAAACCATTAATTAATATCAGTATATTTTCTAAGAATATTAAAGTTATCTTAATAACATAAACTAAGATATCTATGCTGAACGAAAAATATTTTATAATTCATACTACCAAGATGTTTATTCATTTTGCACAATAATTTATTAAATTTTTAGTTTTTGTTTAATTTTATATAGGTTTTTAGCAGAGTACATAAATAAAAATAAATCTTCAAATTATAATCAAACCTAGTATGCCACTAAAATTTTTTAGAAGGTTTAATATTTTGATATCTGTTTTTAATTATTCTATATATTTATTCAACTTAATATACCTAAAATAAGAATACATAAACCAATATGAGTATTTAAGGTTAATTTATTCAGAATAGTTTTAGTTTATTTTTTAATCAAAAGCGTAAAGTTACTTAAAATTTATGAAAAAAATAATTCTCTATAAGTATTGATATCCATTGTTAAGTTTCAAAATTCCATCCGTAATTTCGGTTTGTTAAATTTGTACTTATTATTACCTTATTTTTTTATTATTTTTAGAAATCATCAAATATCAAATTATACAAAAAGTTACCAAAAAAAAAAACAGAATTACATATTTAAGGTAAAGATTTGAACTAATGCATTAACCAATTTTTTAAATAAGCTTAAAAGTAGGAGTATTTAGATTAATATAAATGTATGTGATTCAGTATAACCAACAAAATAAATACTTTAAAAATCAAATTTATATACCAAAAATCAAAATTCTTAATGCAACTAACAAAATTAATCAAAATTTTAATTTATCCAGAACAAAAAAAATATGATTGAATTTGGAGAAGCTAATCCAATCCAATATATCCAAGTAATACTAAGTAGACTGAAAGTTTAATGCTCGAGGAATAAAAATTAGGGTTTCTGATGAAATCCTTTTTGTGTAAGACCTAAAACCCTAGAAACTAGTTGGTAATGTTTGGGCCTATGTGTCTGGAGATCTGGAGAAGCCATATGTTGTTGCTAGATCATTTGCTATTGTGTGAGTAATGGGAAGGGGGTTTGTTTGGTTTTGTTTGCAGTTTTATCCGGAGAAAGCAGGTTCTTCTGCAACGAGGATGCAAAAGGTCATATTCGAAGCTCCAACTGGTGAAAAGATCAGGTCACGCAAGCAGCTTGAGAAGTAGTTGAAGTCTCATCCTGGGAACCCTGACATCTCTGAGTTTTTTCCCATCTAGATCTCAAAACCAGATTTTATTTAAGCTCAATTCAATTTAGCATTCATATTCTTCATTAATTCATTTTCTGAAGAATTAGAAACCTTAATTTCAAATTCGTGTTCATAATTAACTAGTTGAGAACAATGGGTCTCGATCTATTTGGTATTATTGTTTATTTTTTCCTTATATACTCAAATAACATATATATTAAAAAGAAAATAACCATAAAATAAAAAATAACTTATATTTAAAAAAGGAAAGAAATTTATTTTATGAAAACATACTTTTATACATACATGAGCACGAAAGCATATGCTATATATAATGTTATTTTATACAAAAAAAAAGAAGCAAAAGTTCACAAAAAATCTTGATATTACAAACCAAGTTTTAAAACATAATCACAAACAACACAATATATATTTTAAAACTAATTAAAACATTTCTTAATATCAGTATATTTTCTAAGAATATTAAAGTAATCTTAATAACATAAACTAAGATATCTATGATGAACAAAAAATATTTTATAATTCATACTACTGATGTTAGGAGTTTTCAAGGCTCCTAGTCAAATGTTGTATAGTGAAGTTGTCGAACCAGTTCTGAGGGATTTAAAAGCACCGAGAATGCAAGTACTAACTTAATCTAAGTGCAATCGAATGTTTGGTTGGTTTTGAAGTTAACTAAAACTAGAATGCAAATAACAAAAATGATACTTTTAAACTATTGGGAAGGAGAA